>VYZP01054785.1:0-10967 GCA_013400635.1 Hypocryptadius cinnamomeus
CAAACACACTGAAGTTTAAACATAATGTCACTGAGGGATTTCAGGCAGCCCCTAGGAAAAGAAGACAGGGCAGGAGAGGAACAGATGGTATCACCAAGTAGATTTTGCAGAGGGGCTGTGGAGAGGAAAAGCAGCACACCAGCCTAGGCTGTGGTACTGTATCAGTGAGTTTAAACAGATAAACATCAAAGGAACCCATCTGGCCTTGAAGTGGAATCTGTCACTTGAGATTGTTGCTATTTAACAGAGACCTTGGGGTCTTGGCCATGTTTATTATACTCATGTAATCCTTCCCCAGTTACAGTTTTTGTTCCCCATCTAGTGACTAAGAGCTGCTGGAGGCAAAAGCAGATAGAGGAGCTGAGAGCTGCAGCTTCTGTCATTGGCAAGGGAATTAATTTCAGCCTGAATATCATCTTGCTGATTAACTGCCCTCGTAGGAAAATTGAAAAGGACTGTACTTAAACTAGATATAATGCTGCTCTGTGATTTCTGGAGTCCTGCTGTCTAACATCCAATGGAAAAAGAGGAGGCAATGTGTCCTCTCTTTAAAATGCCTCTTTCTCATAAAAATGAAAAGGGAATAATCCCATTCACAGGACTTTTGTTCTTCAATCTTTCTTCGATTTAGGCAGCAATTTCCAAACAGGTGAGATATCTGAGGGCATTCAAAGGCAGAACCAATGATGGAATTGGACATCATTACCAGGGGAGGGGGTGGGGATTTTCCAGTTTTCAGGTACTGACATGCTAAGGGATCCTCTGTCTGTGGGTAGGAAAAAAGGAGAAGCACAATGGGCATTGCTGTAAGGAGAAGCTTTATGCCCACGTGGAGGCAGAGAGGTCTTCAGACTAAGAATAGGCTTCAGCCTGTTCTCCCTCCCCCTCACTGGGAATTCTCCTTCCACCCACTCTTATCCATGGTGATGGGAAGTGGGAGGTATTGGGAAGCACACAGCACTTTGCTGATTAAATATTTTGGGGCCAGCACAAAAATGGTCAGGAAGGCAGATTGGCTTGGGGCAGAAATTGTGAGGGGGTTTTGATGACTAGGAGTGTCCCTTTTGACATTTTCCCTAGGAGTTGATACAGGGTTTCCTTGGTAAAGAGGTGAAAAGACGACAAGTTTTTGTGGGCGATGAACTCTCTAACAATGGAGTGGTGGGAGGATGGGACAAATTATTCAGGCAAAGAAATACTTGTTCCCTTTGTATTCAAAGGTAGTTTATCCTTCACCTCTTCCCTTCAACAACCACAATGCCAATCCCTTGCTTATCTCTAACCTTTAGGCAGAAAAAACAGAAGATGTATTATTTTGCTTTTATTCAAATAAATTAAATGCCAAACTTCAAAACATGGAGACAAATAAGAGAATTAGAAAGGTTGCAGCTCAAAGTGGCAATTTGATCTACAATAGTAAAGCTAGTCTTTAGAAAGGTTAAAAGATTAAAAAGGTCAAAATTAAAAGTATTGAAATCACCAGCAGAGCAGTGCAATTGAACTGAGGAACTTATTTTTATTTGTAAGTAGGAAAACCTGGGATTCAAATTTTTCTTCCATCTTCCAGAATGAGAAACATCAGCAAAAGTTCACAATATGGCAGAATTTATCTGTCATCAAACTCCTAATCTTTAAGGAGTTAAGGGATTACCTAGATACTATTTTTTAAAATTCATACAGATTTAAAAACAAATGCATTTTCTTGCAGTTCAGCACATTCAGGCAATTGACTTTATCTGACAGCTTTGGGCTGCTTTATCTTTTTTACCTCTGGCTCCCAAAGAGCAGTTTAATTTCCCTGTCTTGCAAACCATTAAAACGGTGTTTGCCAGAGGAACAGGATGGGCAGCAATGTCTAACATCACCCATATGTAACAAAGCATTGACCCACTCTCATGGTCCCAAAGGTTGCCAGTATCCCCATGTGGACAGTGCCTTGAAAAACAAACTGTTGGTACTCACCCTACTACCACAATTATAAAATCTAGTAAATTCCAGCCATTGCGGAGGTAAGCGTTGGGGTGAAAGAGAAGTCCGTATGCTATTACTTTTAAAAATGCTTCCACTGTAAAAATTATGAGAAAGAGATATTCCACTCGTTCCTGGGGAAGACAAGAGAACAAGAGAGACACTGGTTAGTGTGAGTAACAAACCACAGATCAGGATGTTTTCTTTTGTCCTAGTCCACCCCTGCAGCCTCCAGCTCACTGGCTGCCACCAGGGTACACCTCCCACTCTCAGCTTGCTTTGCTCCTCAGCCTTGCATGGCCTGCAGTCACTCTGACAGCACAAGGGGCAAAAATTTTAGTTCCATTCTGAAATTTGCTGCCCTTTTCTTGGCTGGGACTGACCCCTGAACAGGCCTGTGCAAAGCTGGAAGGGAGAGGGTCAGCAGGAAGTTCCCAGCCCTCAGGGCAAATATTGTCAGCCATCAAGATTGAACTGTATCCAGCCCTTTTCTGCCTCTGGAGAGGAAACTGCTGCATGCAATACTGTGGAGAGAGATGGGGAAAACTGAGAGGAGCCCACCTGAGACTGATGTGTATGTCAAACTGAGCCTTCTTTGGGATTCCCTTTTCTGCTGCTGGGGAATAAGTAGGCTGTATATTGGTGATAAGTGATTCACAGATCAGGCTGACTAATGCTAGAGGCTTTTAGTCATTCTGTCAGAATTGTACAGATCCCTGCAAAATGCAGGCTGCAATTAAGCATATCCAAACAAAGGCACTTCCAGTTACAGTAGAGCCTGATTTAGGACAAGAAAGCAGGCTTTTGGAGTCAGTGCACAGGCTCACCATCTCTCATCCTCAGGGCTTTTAGCCCCAGTGTGGAATAAGGATAGCAGTATTGCAGAAATGGTAGGGATCTCCACCTAAGTAGGAGGGAAACTGCAGCATTAGGTAATCACTACACAAGTGCTGCGTGGCAAGCTGAGTGGGAGATAAGTACATGAAAACTAGATGACAGCAAAAGAAGACCAAGTCCCTACAAGGTTAAACTACAAAGTCATTAGAAGTTCACACTGGAGAAATAAAATCTGAGACAAATACAAATTAAAACATCCTAGGCATTTCTGACATATCTTCAAGGATACCCAGCACAACAGTCAGACAGGTCACTATTTTTCTTTTCTGCTCCAAATTGCAACTGCCCTGTTCCTCTGTCCAGCTGAATGCATGTATGACATTTTCATATTATACAGCAATATAGAATGAGGAGGATTACAAAAAAATTAGTTCCATCATTTGACAGCTGCCTATTTGAATATCTTCCATTCAGCTCTGGGTAATTAACAGCTCACAGGAAGCCTGCAGATCAAAAAAAAAAGCAATTGCTAGTTCATCTGCATGTTTACATTAACATGATATTTTAAAAGATGAGGAACTCCATCTGACAGTAACAGGCACATATTTGTGCTTTAAAATATTGCTGGTTTGCCTTAGACAATGCTTTCCCAATGCCTGCAGTATCCCCCAGTGCTTAGTACAAGGAATGCCTAAAAAAAGAAAAAATGTCATTCTGCAGTTATCTGATCCAGTAGTAAAGCTTTTGAACACACCCACAGCAGAGGATTTGTCTGTCGTTGTCCCAGATGGAGCCACAGCAGCACACCAAGGATTTCCCTTCCCTTGAACTCAGAAAAGGAAACAACAGCATACAATACTATGTTCCCAGCTCTACAAATAGTAAGTGCTTGCAACCAGGAGTCCAACCAGGGGCTTGAGCACAGGAAAGAGCTCCATGATGGCTCTTTAAAGGGACTGACATAGTGGCCCTTCTCCTTCCACTACAGCTGAGAACTGAACGAGTACTGATACCCAAATCACAGCCAAACAGACCCAAATGATCCGTCTCCATGCACACATTTGTAAGGTAGGACCAGCTATTGTGGAATTTCTCAAACAAAAATGAAAAGAAATGCAAAATGACCCCGTGATGGGAAGTCCAACTGCCCTGCCCCTTTGTGCTGCCACGTGGCTCTACCAAAATGGCCCAAGGCCCAAGCCCACACAGACAGCTCATGGGAGCTCTGCCTCATGGAGAAATGCCCCATGTCTGAAAGGACAAGGTAAGCATGCCTGGAGATTGAAGAAAGATGAAAATGGGCTCTGAGAGGGAAGAACATGCCCTGAACTGAGCATGGGAGTAGGGAGTGCTGTGCCTGAGATGGACATGGCCTCACCAGTGCCAAATGAACACCTTTGAGGACAGAAACTAAGATTTCCCTTATGGCAATGCAACCCAATAATCAATCTTTCTCACTCCGTGTTTCAACCAAGCGCTTTGCACAGTTATGGGCAAGCTCTTTTTCCCCTCTCACAAAAATGGCCAAACTACTCCTCATCCTGCCTTTGAGGCTGCCCTGCACTCTCCGTTCATCTCACTCCATAAACACACCCAGGATCATGACTAAGTGCTGCAGGCCCTAAAACCTCTTTTAGTAGCCACAGCTGAGATGTTACAAGGGGATGTGGAGGAGCCCACCCTCTCATTCAACAGCTCCAGGTCCCATTAGAAGCAGGTGGGCAGAATAGGTGGAGTGGAAAGCCTAAGGCTGATCCCATGCCCAGCAATTTAACAGCAGACATTGTCACTGGCCCCCAGGGACAAACGCTGCTGCCAGCTCTGTCTGGCTTTGTGCTGCACAGCCACAGCACTGTGCAGGCCAGCACAGCCTTTCCACTCCATGAATTTCACTGAAATACCTGTGCTAGTGCCACCAAAGAAGTCAGTGAAAGAAAAGACTTGGGAAAATTCTGGAACAACTTTTTTTTTTTTTTTTTAATTACTGTTTTAAAAATATTTAGTGCTGTACAGAGCAGACACTATATCAACAACTAACATGTTCCATTTGGCTGGATTTAGGAGCCTCATACCTTTTGTGTCTCTAAAGATGCCTATGGGAATACAGACACTTTTTGTTATTGTAATAAATGCTGCTTGTTGAACCATGTTATGGGGGTAATAATATGCCAACGGATTGCACACACATGCATGCATATACATCTATACATTGATATATACATATATGCAACTACAAGCTGTTGGAATAAATTCCTTACAGTTCTTCAGCTAAGGTGGAAAGATCCATAAAAAAAATAAAATTCTATAAAAGGTTCTGAAATTAACATAAGATACAGAATGTTGAGCTGAGGATAGATTTTATGATCCTCTGCACTTAAATTAATGATTTCAGGGTGTAAAACTGAAGGAAAAATACTGCTGAGATTAAACAGTGCAGCTGCTCCAAGACCATTTCAGAAAGCAACTCCTGCTCAGACTCAAGAAGAATTTGAAAAGCCTACTAAATAATTTGCATCCCCTTTTCTTCCTATACTATAAAACTAAAGAGCCTTTATGAACAGAGCATAACTCAGTAATGACATAACACAACTGAGTTCCCCACAATGTGGATTGCAGTCCCAGTTCTGATGCCGCCTTGCCCAGGGAGGGCAGAGGTGTGACTCAGCCACCCCCTGCCTCAGGTTAGAAGTGACAGGACTGTCTCTCACCCTCAGCAGCCACAGAACAATGAATTTGTCTCTGCTAAATGGGCATCTGCACTTTTGATTGCTCATTTGAATCTTTGCTCTCACAGATGAGGTAGACCATGGCCCAGTGTTTCAATCTCCCAAGCGACACAGCAATGCAAAGTATTCATCATCTCAACTCCTCTGAGAAGCTAATTTGGTACAATTTTAGAAGAAGCTAGAAAAATATTGGTATTTCTCTCTGAGAGAGTTCCCTGCTGACAGGGAGGGAGGGAGCTGAGCACCACATCTGTGGGACTGAAAGGAGATAGCAACATCATTGCCCCTTGGAACACTAATCCAAACCACAGCATCAAAACAGAGGGAACTTTGGAACTACAAGAAAGAAGGAACAATATTTCTTAATTTGTCTCTTAGAAATGGGAACTATGGTGACGTGTCTGAGGCACATGAAGCATACTGCAGGCTGCAGAATTACAAAGCAGGAACTTCCTCCTTGGACAATAGGGACATAAATGTTTGGAAAACCAAAGAAAAAATGCCAACAAAATATGACTGGAAGAAGAGGAAGGATAAAAGTTTTAGAAAGTGAACAGTCCCTGGAGCACACATGTTCTGGGGCTGGCTGTACCCCTGCTTAAATTTGTTTTGGGGTTTTTTTGTAGAGTTAGGACATGAGCATCAGCTACCCTAGCTGATAGATCAGCCAGCACTAACACTGCCGAGAAGCAACCTGTACATCATCTTAGTCATAACAAAGAAACAAATATTAACTTACTGCTAAGGCTCTAAGATGTATTACCCAAAGAGGATTACTATATTATGTATGAAACCCCTCTAATCCCATGTGTCTTCCGAAGAAGTCATAGGTTTGGTTTTGTTTATAATTTTTAAACTCTAGCTAATGTCATCTTGGGTTCATAAAAGGAGCCTGAAAACAGGAAATCCAAGGAAATTACTCTAGGGTGTCATAAGGCTTTTCTCCTGTCAGAAACTGAGTAGACCAGTGCTGTTTCTGAGAAATGGTCATCAGAATGATTCACAATCTCTTGAGCCCAGCTCTCTAAACTCCATCCATCCATCCATCAGCACTGCTTGGTTATAACATTTTCATTGCAAGAAAGATTAAATCACAATCAGGTTCTTGCATTTCATACACACCAGTCAAAAGAGCTTACGATCTAAAATTCAGTCACTAAATGTTTTGTCAGACTTTGCTCTCTCTCCTTGCACTCTGACCAGCTTGCTACAAACCATGTTTCAAAAACTACAGTTTATATGTTTGCAATAATGAGTCACAAGCGCTGTGCAGTTAGAACCTTTATGAGGCTGCCTGTTTGACCTCAGCTACATCTGAGCCTGCATTATTGTTCCCTAAAGCTTCCTTAAACATAAGAGAACACATCTCTTCAGTAATGCAAATACCAGATATCCAAGGAAAACAGCAGTATTTTAAGGGCCTCTGTCATATAGGATGTTTTGGCAATGCTTATGGAAATAAGCTCTGAAGATACAAATCAGAGTGGAAGCACTCAGACCTTCCCCTAGTAGGGAAAACAATATTTTCTGATGGTCAGTAAGGAGATTGAGCTGCAGTACTGAGAAAGATGGCCCAGGGACTCCAGAAAAAAGGTTTCATGACTCTTGGATTACAGGTTACCTTCACATCTGGGATATGGATATCCTCACTGTGTCAATATGCTAACCTGGAGACTATTGCTAATATGAATAAAATGAATAACTGAGACCTTCAGTGAGGAAGAGCCACATGTGTGCACTCAGGGGATGAACTCAAAAAAGAAGTTGTCAAGACAGGTTTTTTGACAGGGAGATACTTCTGAGTATACTTAGTTACTCAGAAGACATTTTCAGCTAAGTATGCATGAAAATATACAAGAACATGAGGGAATAAAACTTAAAGGACAGAACATGATTGGATTTTTTTTTTTCAATTTCTCCTTAAAAAGAGAAATTTCTTACTTTCTTACTCTCATTGCAGAAACAAGCGGTCATATCCATTTAATAGAGAGAAAGGGATGATAAGATGTCATACTGCTGAACATAACTCCATTTGCTGCTATTTCTGATCCTAAAACACAGCATGCCTTCTACACATTCTCCAAAAGGAATATCCCCAAAATCAGAGCAGAAGAACACTGTCTGACTTTACCTGACAAAACAAGCCCAAAAAAGAAAGTGGGTGACTACTACTGACCTAAAGATTAACCCACCATTTTGGTAAACACAAGTCAGGAGGGCTTCTGAAAGGTTTGATTTCCAAATATGATCAGCACTACCTTCTCTCCACTCCAGCCAAAGACAGTGTCAGGCTTTCAAATGAGCAGAGTTAAATTCATACCAAGCACTGCAGAAATACCAACTTTTAATTAACCTCTGGTAAATAGGGGATTCACTCACATCTGCCTTAAAGGTGTCCAACACAAGAGTAAATGAAAGACAGAATTCTCACTAATCTGAAAGAAGCAATTATAAAACAGGAATATAGTGCAAGCCAGCCTTTGGTACTTTATGATAATTCACAACGTGCCCACGATATATTTAAAGAACTTCCCCTGAAATGAATAGAAGAGAGAACATAAATAGTTTTACATTATTACAGGCCTCATACACATGCCCTATATTCAGGGGTTCCTTGGAAAATCAATGAATACTTCATGCAGAACTCTTTTGCACAATTTAGTCTCTAAGGTCCTAGCTTTTCTTAGAGCACTGTCAAGGATCAAGTTGAATTTATTTACAGGTTTAGTGGAACTATGCTATGTGTCAGAGTCCAATTGTAATGCAGAGCCAGGGTAGAAGGGGGTTGTCCTGGTTTAGGAGGAAACTTCCAAAAGGGTCCCTCTAGAAAGCAGATTCAAGCAGCCCCTCCCCAATTTTTTTGGGGAAAGATTTCCTTGGAGAAAAGTGGAAAAAACCTGTTTATTTAACGAGTAAAATATTCGCAAGCACAAAAAAATGAATATTAAACAATAAAACCTCTCACTGTTCTGAAGAGACAGCAAATTCAGAAAGTCCTTTTTGTGGACTTCTGCCCACTTCTTTTCCTCCCTTTCACTCTCAGAACCAGCCTTGAAGATGCAGAACTTAATATCCAGCATAAACAGAACAGAGATGGGGGGGATAAAAGAATCATAAAGTTCCCCAAGGACAGGGGTCGATCCCCTGTGCTCCTCACCTAGTGCAAACACACTTTGCCTTCCAGTCAGCCACGTGCTCATGCTCACTCAAACCACAACACAGATGATGAATGCCACTGCTGTTCTGATTTATCATCATTCCACCTACATTTTTCACTAACAGAATGCAGGAAAATAAGCCCCAAGTAATAATAATGTAATTATTGGGAGTCCTAAATTTCAGAAAGGGGTGACATGCCAATAACATTTGGATGGCAATACAATAGGAATATTGTTTTAAAACCTTTATACTAGAGAGGGTTCTGAACAGCTTGATTAATTTTGAAGACAGTCCTGCTTGGAGACAGAATTTGAACTAGACAACCCACAAAAAACCCTATTTAACTTATATTTTTTTCTGAGACTCTAAATGCATGTTTTATAATTCTAAATGTGCCTCCAGCCCTCAGAATAATCTAACAAACTTGATATTTCCTTTCCATTGTACACCAATGCTTTCCAGTGGGATACCTCATTCTTCATAATAGAGATGGTCAAGCAAGCACCTTTCTGGATACACATAAAGGATTATGCATCCATTCAAACTTAAAACTTGGACTCTGGTGCCAATTAGACAATGTCTAACACTTACAAAATATTTCTTTACTGTCTTTGTCTACCAATAGCAGAAGTCTCTTGGGCATTGTTGCTCAAGATTTTTTTTTTTTTACTGAAATAGAACAATAAGATCCTGTCTCTACATGAGTCAAATCCAGAGAATATGTTCCTCATGGGTTCAGATTTTCTTTGGCATGACCAAGAATTGAAGCCATACAAACAGGCCATGAACAAATACTCCAAACTGAGCAGCTAAGAGGCAAGGAAGGTTGGATCCTGACTTTTTTTTTGTTTTGGTCCACTACTCTGATTAAACTGAAATGACCTGTCACTTTATATTTTGATCAGAGCAACAAGAGATTACCTTTCTAGGAGGAAGCAAAATCAGGGAAGGCAGCATGAAGTTTATGACTGAGAGAGCCTCATTCAGAATCTCTGCATAGAAATTAAAAGGTGGCAAGGTGTTGTTACCATGCCTAGGAATTTAATTCACCCCTAGGAGAAGCTTTTACTGGTTTCCTTTATGCATTTTTGAGGCAGTGAGGCAGCCCAGTGTCTTCTCCCAAGGTTAACACAGCCATTAGAAACACCCCCACCATTTTTCCATCCACCAGTCACTGGTCCAGACCAGGGTACCAGGAACATCCATTTAAATCAGAGCAGCCCCAGTAAAACAGCTGTATCTAATAGATCATCACAAGGCATGTGTGTCTCATCCAGCTCCAAAAATGACTCAGATAAGTGAGAAACTGGCTACCCACCATGCTCAGGTGTCTGCACTCAATCATGTACACAGTGAAATACACAAGTCCAGCAACCATAAAGCATTTCAGTGCTCCACTCAATTAATTTTTAAAATAATTATTAATCTTAAACATGTTAGCGTTAAATATTGAGTGTTTTGTTACCAGACAAAACTTTGTGTATGTGCGTGTGCATTTATCTCTACTTAAGGAGGGATTCTAGAGAACTATCTAATTAAATAATGATTCATTAGGACAGTTTCTAAAAGGTCTTCTCGAGAGTGCATCATCTAAGCAGGATACACCAGCACACTTGCTTTTGGAAGCAGCCTACGTGACCTCAGCAACAACAGCTCTAATGATTTTAGTGCTTTGCACCACCCATGAGCCCAGTCCTAAAGGGGCAGGTCTGGAGTTCTTATCATGATATCACTTTAATCTCACCATCATTACACAATCAGTGCTTTCAGTACATCCTTTTTCAATGAGTCCCAAAAATTCTTAGTGGTAGGCACAAAGCTTAACAAAGGTGAAACCCAACAATCTGACTGCTAAAAAGAAGTAATCTTGCCCCCATGAGATTTATTAATTTCTAATCATTTACATGATTTCAGGAGCTGATGATTTAACTGCTTGCAATCAACTTTATGGCAACTATGGTCTGTCTGCCCTATAAGCTTAGACATGCCACATGAACAGGCACACTGGGAAACATCCATGGTTGTGTTCAGTCATCTTTCCAAAAAGATGACCAAAATTTGGGCTCCAAAATGAAGGACTGAATTCCCAACAGAGCTCAACATGGGGATAGTGAGTTCCTTTGAAAATACACCTGTAATGAGACTACGTGCCAAGGATTTTTACAATCTCTTCATGGGTAAGAAGCGTGGAAGAGTTATAATCCATACCCTTAACTTAATGAAGAATCATTTCTCTCAGAAAGTTGGATTTCCTTTTTTTTTTTTTTTTTTTTTTTT
>VYZP01054785.1:10995-48907 GCA_013400635.1 Hypocryptadius cinnamomeus
TTTGTGTTTTTTCAGTTTGTCTGTTTTCGGTTTTTTTTACTTTTTAAAAATTCTCTGGTCCTATAAAGTTTTGGACAATTCTAGTGCATGCTAGGTTAGGCTAAAATAGAGTCTTAAGCAGGGAGAATTTTGCTACTAATTTGGTCTGTAGGCTGAACTGCCCACTTTGTCTTTACAACTTCTCAGGTAACACTAAAAAATCATAAACTGTCCCTAGACTGCCTTGCAAGGGGAGCCCAAACTTGCACCCCCATGTGCTGAGCTGACAGAAGGGGTGGTGTTGCCCCTCCCCAGGAGCCATTGACACAGAGAACATTTCCAGAAGGGAGCAGCAGCCAAAGGAAGGAGGATTTGGGCAGCTCCCCTGGGAAGAGATCTCAGCAAACACGGGCTCCTCAATGAACCATGGACACACCCAGCAATATTTAGACCCTCTCTGGATCACTCTCAACCACTGAGCTAAGAGCCAGAGCTGCAAGTGAGCCCCTGCAGAATTCTGGCCCTGGACCTCTGTTTTTTGACTTTTTTCTGACTGACCACCCAGAACACCTCACCAAATCCCACATTTGAAACATCTCTGTCAAATGCATTTTACTCCCATCACTCTTGCACATTTTGGGATGCTCTAATTTATGTTTTTAATCTACTACAATTCTTTTATAATTGTTTGTGCAGTGATGCCTGACAGGGAATGCTTTATAAATAAATCGAATTTATGACTATTTATAACCTCTCCCTCTTGAAATTTCTCAGCAAATAAATTGGTCCCATAGCTCAGTCTTCTAGGGTTGGGCTTTCTCTGTAGACATTCATACAAACACAAAATGTGCAGGCATGAAAGGAGGAGAGAAAGGGACAGAGAGAGAGTGTGCACGTGTGTGTGATTTTTCTTTCCCTGAGTAACATCAGGGCATATTTAACATTCTGTTCACAGTGCTCACGGCAGACAGGAAAAACACAACTGAAGGGGATGAAAAAATGAAAAGTCCTTGCAGCTTCTTCATCTCAGGCTCCATCCTTCCTTTCGTGGGACAAAGGTTTTCATGTTTTGTTTACTACTCCTAAGTTTCTCTTCATTTTCTTGCTGCTTGAGCAGACAGGACACATGAAAAGAGGCAGATATAAGGACCTCTGACAACCAGCACATAAAACTCATTTTATTTCCTTAATGGAAGGCTAATTGGTAATTAAAAACATGACTGTGACCTGTGCAGTACCCAGAGAATAGAAATTGACTTCATTTTAAACAGATAAAGCTCATAGGGCTGCAGCTCTGCAGAGTAGCAAGACTTTCTATGCAAGGAGAAGTGAAAGAAGTGCTTTAGTTTTTAGCAGGTTTTGCTAATTTAGGTAAACAAAAAAAAAAACCAAACAAAACCACAAAAAACCAAAGAAATTTGCCAGTTCTTCAGCCCCTTGGTTGACCTCCAAGAGCCACCCTGCTGACCCTCACTGCAGCTGCTACTGATGTTGAAACAGACCTAGGGACAGAAGCTGGAAAATGGAATTCGGATTCTTGCCCGGCCTCCCCCAGTCAAACCAGGACAGGAATTTTCATTTCTTGTAAGACAAGTATGTGCTTCATCCTCCTAGGTGTGTGTATTGTAGGGGTAAAGAGAAACTAATACTCTTACTGGATGCCAGCAGCTCCTACCCTGCCAGGCTGGGCTACCCCCAGCCTGCAGGACACTCCACCAGCCCCACAGAGCTCGTGGCAGTGCTGGTGGCTGCAGAGTAACACGAGATTTTGTCATAAAAAAATATTTGGATTTGCCTCAAACAAGCCAAACACACAGATCTGGGAATGTTAAAACATTTTTGTTCAATAAAAATGTTTAAACATGAGGCTCTGCTATTTCTGCGCTTTCTGAAACTCTCTGAGAATGTCCCTTTACAGACAAGGGGAATATTGCATTTAGAATACTTCGAACTTTTCCTTCTAATATTCAACAAAACCAAGTTTTGAGATACTGGAATTTTTCAGACAATACCTAGATTTCCACCAGCCTGACTGGCAAACCAGCAGGAATGAAAATTGGGAAAACAAGAGAAACAGCTATGAAAAGGGTTAATACATGCTCATGCATTTAATTCATTACAAATAAGGAAGAAGGATTTCTAATTAAGTTCAGACACTAATAAGGAATGGAGATTGCACCCATGCCATTTTTTGCAATTGAAAACTCTGCAAATAAATGTGGTGAGCACTAATTATCATGCCAGAAGAGAGGAGAGGCATTCCATGTACCTGTATTTTCTTTTACTATACTAAACCCTTAAGACAATACTTATTCTCATGCAGATAAAATAAAAACTAAGAAAAATATTAGAGTCTGGATAATGAGAGGTCAAGAATCTTATTAATTTCCTATAATGTCCTTTAATTAAACTCAGCTTGACTAGCTCCTGGCTGGTTTGCAAAAAGGTGTATTCTTCCTATATTCCCTGGCTGCAGGGGCAGCTCTGTCTCCTGCAAGCATTGTGGGATCTCTGTCTAAAGGGAAAATTAGATTTCAACTAGCCTGTCTGGAGGGGAAAAAAAAAAAAAAAAAAAAAAAGGAGATCTAAATCCCACCCACAACCAGAATTCCCTTTTATCATTTAAGTCAAATTCTTATGGCACCCATCACTCAGGGGGAACAATCCTGGTGAAAACAGCTCTAACTACTCAGCCAGATTTCCTCTACGTCAGAGCTCTGCTCAGGGCTGGCAAGCATCCTGCCAAATGGACTTGAATTTCAAAGATTTCATGTTCACTTGATGAAAATAAGATGTTACACTCTGTGTTTTCACTCTCTCTGTTCCCAAGGCTCCCTTTTTCTTCAATCACCCTCAGGCTCAGAGCAAACAGGATTCATATTGATCTGTCTGAAAATTATTTTTAATGCTATTAATGTTATAGGCTGCTGTAATGGATGTCTTCCAAGTTTTTCATCCTGACTAGTTGTTCTGGCTGACCTGCAACACGCTAAACACATAACTTGCCTTGCTGCTGGCCAAGACCCAGCTCCCAGAACAGGAAAAAAACTCCTAAACACATAAATTTGACAAACATGATGAAATTTCTCATGAAACAAAGACCTGATTTTGAAAAAGATTTTAAATTAAGATTTTTAATTAATATGGATGTAATTTCCACCAACTTCTAGAAGGTCTGTACAACCAAGAACTGAGGACAGTAAACTTTGGCCTAGTAACAGCAAAAATATTCTACACTAACAAAATCAAATTGCACAGACTTGGGGGATTTTAGCATTTTCTTTTAGTTGTCTACAAATTGTGCTGAGGCAGTGCTGTGCTAATGTTTGAGTTCAATGGGGGAACTAATTAAAAACTATAATTAAATGAAATAAGCTGCTATTATTTATGAAACAGTGAAAAGGGTGTTAAAAGAAAAAACATAGACATGGAAAAAATAATGTTGATATTGCCTCCTCATTCTGTTCTGACTGTCTTTGGTACTGTTAGTAACACACAGATGAAAGGGGAACCAGTTTTGCAGGTAATAAGCATTGCTCAGTCCACAGTTTATCCTTATCCTTTGACAGACTGCAAGAACAAACACAGCAACGAAAAATTCATTCATAGAATATTTTATGAATGAAAAAGGAGCCGATGATTCAATTTTCACAAACGCTTTTGTGTTCTGTGGAAGCCTTCTCATTTTAGTCAGTTGGTCTAAACTGAAATTTTCCAAAATACTTCCTTCTCTCCTAAAAATTTCTTCCTTATGGAATCTATCAGCATTCATGAAGATGTAGAAAAACATTCATAGGATAGCATACAACAAGGACTTAAGCCCCTGAGCATGACTCCACAATCTACTTTCTACAATTTATATTCCAAACAACTGTGTCACTTGCCTGTACTCTGTTTCACTCTCCTATGCTGTCTCACCCTGCTTTATTTCAAACCCAATTTGTTTTCACAAGGAGATAAAAAAACCCCATAAGCAATGAGGACTATGAAACCACTGGCCTATGGCAAACGCCATAAAATAAAATAATTAAGGGAAATTCTTTAATTTTAATTAGCTTCCCTTCTGCAATCATTCCCTTCATGAAAAGTTCAATTACCAAGAACCAGTGCTGTTAGATTCACTGCACTATATTATAGTTAGCTGGGCTGTTGCACAGAAATGGGAACTGACAGTGAAATCTCTTGTACAGCTTGCCAGATATGAAACTAATAGGGCTGAATTATCCCCCAAGTCTTCTGGAGCTGCCTGACAGGATGAGATTGCCAGACTGAAAGGATAAGTTTGTCTCATCATGTAAGTGCTTTAGATCTTCAGAGAAGGCTGCAGGGGTTACATAGTCAATCACATACTGAATGTGACTCAATGTCATGCTATTGCAAAACAAAAAAAGCAAACACCACACTAGGATGTGTAAACAAATATAGAGCCACAAGACACAAGAAAAATTCCTTCTGCTCCACACAGCGGGGGTGAAAGCTTGGCTGAAATTCTATGAATGAAAGGATGCATGGATGGACTGGGGACAATCCAAGAGAGATCAACAGGGATCTCCTGAAGTGTACAAAAATTACGTGAGAGGAAAAGCTGTGGTGAGACCGTTCAGCACACAGAAGGTAAATCAGCACAAGGCTCTAGACTGCTGCAGAGAGGTGGTGAATAATTCATTTGCCCACTTTCACTCTGGATACCACAGGAAGTAATGGCTTTACACTGGCATAAAGAAGGTTCAGGATGGACATCAAAGACACCTTTCCTTGGGATGCCAGTATTGGTGAGAGGGCTGTGACAGAGCACGCTGGCTGGGAAGTTACAGACTTTAAATCCCTAGAGGTTAAATTCTCCTGTGGGATAGGATGACTAAATGGCCTACCAGGGTATCTTCTAGCCCTAACTTTTCTATTCCTGAGGCTCTAATAGGTGTCCATGGCTTCAAGGCCCAGCCAGATTTGTCTCATCAGGGAGGCAGCTGTCTGTTGGGCTTGGACAGAAAGACTCCAGGGGACAGTCCTCCTCTATTCATGAGTGAAAAACCTTTCAAAATGTTTCTGACACCCATGCAGCTAAGGCAGATCGAGGCAAGAAATCTATTAGTCATTTGGGATTTCAGGGAATGCTTCCATGTGTCATCATTTGAAAAAGGAGCTCAGTATCTCTCTTGGGGAAAACAGAATTCAGGCTTCTCCCCAGGGCTGATCAGTTTGGAAATGTCACTGCAATTGTGCTGGGATGGAGTAATATTTTCTGTCCTTGTGTAGCAGTTTCAGGGTTTTCAAAGATTACGCTGCAAAGCCCAATTAAGAGGAGGGATTTTCCCCTCTCTGGAAGGTCTCTCAAGCACCATCATTCTGACTGATTCTCATCTAGGCTGATGATATTTATAACAGGAGTTTCTCCTCCTCAATGGATCTGAAGGGCATTCAGGAACACAACCTTGTGAATATTTAGTCTTCTTTTGATCTCTTTTGCCTTAGGTCCACAGAGCCTCTGCAGCAGAAATCTGTGAGATTTGCTGAGCATATTTGTAATTAATCCTAGACTTAGAGAAACGTGGGGATTAGTGGATTGCTGAACTCCTGATGTCTCTGGAGCAATGCTGGAGTTTCCTTGTTACAAGCAGCAGAGAAAGAGTCAGAATTTGGCTTAGGCCACTGAACCTCCTGATTTCCATAGATGAGAGAAGCCTTCAAAGCAGCAATACTACCAGCCTGAATAAATACAGTTTCCTTCATCCAAAGGCTGCGATAAGACTCCACAGACAGTAATGAATTAATTAAAATAGAAACCACACCCCATGGGCAAAAGAGAAACTGTCTCTATTTCACAATTGGGAAAATTGAGAAATACATAGGATGAAGGTATTTGGAGGTTTGAGGTCTTCCAATTCATAAGTACCCATTTTAGGACAATGACAGCCTGATTTTACTCCTTTTTATTTCCAGAGACACCAAGTGGTTTGTTGACTAATTGGAGTGATGATGCCTCTAGGGATAGGAGCTTGGCACAGTGACTTGACTGATTTAACCAGCTAACAAGCTAATAGCAATTTACAGAAGACAAACCTCTGACAAGCATGAAAAGACCCTGTCTAAATGTTTAGAAAACTGATTAATTCCTGGTGGATGAAAACTGAGATGTTGCTGTCTCTGCCCCTCTTTTGTTGCTTAGGCTCCACCTTCTGTCTCATGCTTCTGCCGTCTCTCCAACCTTTTCTCTTTTTTGTTGCTTTGTTTTGCACTCCACTTTTCTTTTTGGATACGGGGATTTCCAGAGGTTCAGCTGAAAGCACAGACGTCTGGATCTCCATGTCCAAACCAAAAGCTGTTCAAAACTGAGAGACAAGTTTGGAAATTGGACCTACCTGATTACCACCTCATGAGAAAATCAGGAGAGGGATGGTGGAATCCTGGGGGGCACGCTATTCCACACCACAGATATGGTACACATAGCAGGCAATGCTTGGGAGGTGCCAAAGAAACTTCTTTATCCAGAAGGATGGTTTTTTTGGCTCACTTTTGCAAACTAACACATAGTACCCTAGTAACACACCTATTATTTGGTGACATTTGCACTGTAACATCAAAATGACACCAGGACCTCACAAACGCAACTGCAGTGCCACTGGGGACCAGAAGCACCAAAATTCTCTCTCAGGAAATTACCTGAACAAGAAGTTACCAAAAACAGTTCAGCAACCTTTTGTTGCAACATTTTTACAGGAAGACATGGTATATCACAGCATGATGAATTCCTTGCATTATAGCTGGTAGGAACTTTCACTTGCTAAAAGATCAGTTTTAGCTGTCAAACCCACAGCTGGTTGCAGACTGGGATGCAGAGGCTGCCTTGCACAGTAGGGACAGGCTGCACTCACCAGAGAGGGATTTGCAATACCTATCTGCATAACACAATTCCCCTGTTCTCTATTAACCCTAATTTGGACCAGTTAACAGGGTCCCAGTAAAGTTGAGTTACACCCTGTGCACCAACCTGCTGCTCCTTCTACCTGTTGCCATCCTTTCTTTTCTCTGCAGAACCAAAACTTCCCTCACAATGTTGTGATTCTGTTGGAGTAAAACAGCACCTGGCAGGATGAACTCTCCTGGACTGCAACAGAGTAATGCAGAAGGCCTCTGCTCTTTGAAACACAGAATAAAAACCAATAATCTAAAAAGATGGTGCACCTAGTGAGTACACAACAAGGGGTACATCTCTGGGTGTCTCTTTTAAAACAGGCACAGTACAGCTCACTGCAATAGCACTCCTCCTTTAAGGCAATCAAGAGAATTCATGCTGTGGGTAGACTGATGAAAATTGAGATTCCAGATCAAATTCTGAACAGGTCATAAGTAAAAATAGAGAATATTGACTTTCTATTGACAGTAAGAATTCTTGCCTCCTGTAAACTCCCACACTCCTTAAGAAATCCCTGCTGGCCCACTTTAGCCAAGGTGGTGCTGCTCTAGAGCACTGCAGTGTGAGCAAGGAAACCCTTCCCAAGGAGGGAGATCAGGGCTCTGATAACCAGAAAGACTGCTGGAGCCTCAGAAGGAGGGATGTGGGCTGCTAGAGCCCCAGAAGGAGGGATGTGGGCTGCTGGAGCCCCAGAAGGAGGGATGTGGGCTGCTGGAGCCCCAGAAGGAGGGATGTGGTGTTATTCCAGCCCCAGCTGTGCCCACAATACCCTTCCCTTCACCAGGACTCCTAATCTGCGCTCTCCCAAGAGGACCTTTACAGCCCTCTAAAATAATTTTTATGGGTCTGCATTTTATCAGGCAGTAATTTCTGAGAGAAATACTGCATCTTTAGCAGTTATTCTTAACTGTTCAAGAATATGCTGGTGTTTAGGTAAAAAAGAACCCAAGAATGACAAGTACTATTAATTTCTGATTTTCACTCTTTGAAATTCAAGCCATTTAGGAGGAAAAAGAGAAGTGCTACCATGTATGCAAGCCTGTGAGCACCAATATATTTTAATGAATACATTTCTTATATCTAGCCTCTGAGTTTTCCCACCTCTGAGTGAGACCTGAAAATGCACTGCATCATTTGTATTGCTCTGTAACCCAAAATCCCAAGTTTCCTAAGGAAACTTTCCTTTCTGAACAATTTAATATGATGTGATATTAACATCCTAACAGTTTCCCCCTCAAGAATTAGAAGTGTCACTCTTTGTTTTGACTAATTTCTCCTAGATAAATAAGGTCTACCTCGATTAGAGAAATTCCCATGTTCTGCACTTTTTATTTGACTGGTGAGGCTTTTTTACTTTGTACCCTGAGCTCTTCAGTGGCTTTGCCTCATTTAAAATCTGTATCTCTGCTCAGCATGCCTGCATTCCTGTGGAGAGTTGCTTAATCCCTCAGTATACTCCCAATCTGCCTGCAAGGAACACACAGAGCATTCCCAGATCTTTAAATGGAGGCAACACATAAAAAAAAAAATCTCCTTTCTTTTATTAATGGAAAAGAATTCCTATACTATTTAAAAAAGAAGAAAACAAAAATCAACCAAGCCCCCTCTTTCTTGGTATTATCCTTTTTTCTGCTTTACTCAATTATAGCTGATTAACTACCATGACATATGAGTCATACAGGATCTAGGACACAGGATGTGTTCAGAGTTGCTTAATCATGTTCTAATATCTAACATGTACACTTGTTTACTAGGTAAGAGAGTTGTGCATGATATTCACAATGTGCCATGTTAACTTGGGATGTTAGAACTAGAATGGACAGAGAATGATAAACAAAAATGATACAGGCAAATAAAGAGGGAGAAAGAAAAGACAAACTGAAGCACGATGAGAAACAGACTTCCAGGGCATGGGAAGAAAGAATTCACATTCCTTTTTTTTTTTTTTTGGGCCACTTGTAGGTTTTCCTCGATTATATCAATCTAAGGTCAAGGTACCTTTTTCTTTTCTTGGTGAATGTCTAGTTTTATCCTAAAAGCAGCCAACCTCTCAATACCTCAAAATTTCCTCATAAGTACCTAACTCCCAAATGCCCCTAAAACCCCTTCAGATATGAGGAAAGCCATCTGTGCACCAAATAATGACTTTTGCTGCCTATTTTGAAGTGTTGACATCTGCCTCTAATCACTTAAGGAAAAGGATATCCTATATCCAAAAAATGTTTTTTTTCTCCTCTCCCTCCTTCATTACAGCATTTATCTCTCAGTCAGCACATCAGCTTTCAAAAGAGCACAGAGAAAGAAGCCAAGCTGTCTCTAGGTGAAGCTGAGGATCACAGCACCATGTTCAGTGGTGGGCCAAGAATGATGGAGAAAACAATTTAGCCCAAGGATTCCCCTCTAAAGAGTATCTTTTTTTTTAATGGGTAAAAACAATAACTAAAAAAGATTACTTGGTTGGGAAGCTTAGCCAGGAATAACAGAGCTACACAGACAAGATGGAGGAAAGGAACAGAAATAAGATGTGCTCAGTATGAGCAAGGACATTTGAACTCGGAATACTTAAGGTAAGGAATATGCAAAATTTTAAAAATCTTCCATTTGTCCAGCTTCTCCTGGAGCACTTGACAGCTGAACGTGGTTTTGAAAGGCCTGAAGGGAGTTCACCACGGGGACCGAGTCAAGGCAGCTTTGCAGGAGAGAGGACAATGGCATTCTGCAAGGCACACAGGACAGATGCCTGTTTTAGAGAGATGGTTTGCTGTCTCCAGGGATCCTCATTGTGGATACAAGACAACATGGAGCACTGCAGCAAGCACAGCCACAGAAATAGAGCTTAACTTGGAAACTGTTTTACAAATTAATTGCTTGTTACTTCGACTCTCCTTTGTTTTTCTTCCTTGCACTTGATGGCTTTTGTCTCTTGTCCTCCTACCTGTGACTTCTCCCATTTTCATCCCACTTTATCACCCCTATTTAGATACATTTTTTTTTTACTTCTGTCACACTCTGACAGAGTTCCCAAGCTCCTGATAAAACACTGCAAGCACCCTATAGTAATGATGTTTTTAATCCCTAGGCCAGGGTTTTTTTAATAGAAGCTTACAAGAAAAATGTGTTCCTTGGGAGTCAGCAGAAGCTGACAATGAGGCATTAGAAGTCCTAACAAGACAGCACCAGAAGCTGCTGCTTGCTGGGTGCTCCGGACAAGACTGATCAATTCTGCAGGGATCCCTCATGTCTAGTCCCTCTCCCTAGGCTTCATTTCTGCTTTTCCTCATTTTTTACCCTTAGCCACTCAGCACTTTTCTTGTTAAGTAGTCTCTGAATAAAAATTCCCAGCTGTTGGTCCAGACCTTTGTAGGCAAGAGCTGCTAAACTTCTAACCTGTACTGTGGTCAAAATGACTCCCTAGCAATTCCCAGAAAACCCCAAAATCCCATAGCCACATTCTCCACGCTTTTGTTAGTCCTGCAAAGGGCACAGCAGTGAATTAGAGCCAATCTTTTAAAAGTCATCCATCCAAATTCTGGTCTCCCTGTCTGTATCAAAGCATCTACCAACGTTTCCTGAGATAATTCAGCAGCTCTCTCTGTGTTTCATGGAAAAAAATAGAGTTGTCTTTTCCAGCTATGCCAGGAGCTTTGTACTTTTTACACAAAATTTTACAATTTGTGGCAGATAAGCATCTTATTCTTCTCAATTCCCCTTCATGTCAAATTGCCAGGAGCTGTCCAAAATTGGCCCACTTGGTTTTCAGTCCAGTTGTTCACCTGCCCAGAAGCTGCTTCTTGCAGGGTGCTCTGGGCAAGACTGATCAATTCTGCAGGGATCCCTCATGTCTAGTCTCTCTCCCTAGGTTTTATTTCTGTTTTTTCTTTCTTTACCCTTAGCCACTAAGCAGTTTTCTTGTTAAGCAGTCTCTGAACAAAAATTCCCCTTCCAAAAGCACAAACATCTCAGTGACATGGCAGAAAAGCTAAAACACAGAGCGATTAAGATACCACTTCAATTTATTGCCCAATTTAAGTTATCAAGGCCCCAGCATTGCACACAGCTCTCTCTGAAAACAGAATCTGAAGGGCACAAAACTCATACCTCAGCTCTGCAATGCTTGTTCAGAAATGTTACCACTTTATTACATCACAAGTGATCATAAAAGCAGTGTCTCCGAAACCAAAACAAAAAAGAGCCTTATAAAAATTGTTTAGGTATAAAGGAGGAAAGAAAACCAAAAGATCTGTGTTGTTCACCATTTGCTAAAGTAAAAAAGATTAAAGCATACTGATTTACAACATTGGAAAAGAATTAATCTGACTCATACAATTACCAAAGGACATTTTTCTCCATAACCCAGTAGGCAACTTCATTTTTCATCCTGTTGAACAGTATTTCCAACTTTTTTTCTTTCCCTGGTTAACAAATAGCCTTTTTAGCCTTGTTGCTTTTTAACTGTTATTCAAGAAACAAAAAAACAACCCAAAAAACTAAAGGCAAAAAATAAGCCAAACATTAAACAACCAGAATATCTCTGTAGGATGTTTGCTGTGTGGGGCAGATTACTGAGGGCAGACACTGAAATTCCCTCAGCCTGCAGGGAAAGAGGAACTCTACTGCCTTGAAGCTGAAAGACAAGGTTCAGGAACAAAAGTGACAAAGGCAGTGGAAACACTGAAAAGATGCAGAAATTAAGGAATGCCAGTTACCTTTGCTATGCTTTAGGAAATATAAATTCAACCTACACAACATGGGTCTTCAAGAGCACTGGAGAGGTTCCTTTTACAGGAGCATGCAGTGACAGGACAAGAGGTCATGGCTTTAAACTGAAAGAGGGTAGGTTTAAATTAGTTATTTGAAGAAATTCTTTACTGTGTGGGTGGGGAGACACAGGTTTCCTAGAGAAACTGTGAATGCCCCATACCTGGAAGTGTTCAAGTACAGGCTGGATGGGGCTCTGAACAGGCCAGTCTAGGAGAAGGTTTTCCTGCCCATGGTGGGGGTGTTTAGACTAGATGATCCTTAAGGTCCCTTACAATGAAACTATTCCATGATTCTTTAACTTTTTTAAAAGCCAATGGGGCTCCTTACAAAACACTTTTGTTTGGGTTTGTTGATATTACCTGAATTAACTTATTTATCTATATGAAATTATAAGCCAGCAGGAGCTTGCTGGTTTGCACGGATGTTAGCAGCAGTGTCATTAAAAACTCTGCATCAACACCCAATTACCAAGGAGAGAGGACCTTTCCTTTTTTTTATTCAGTTCTTAGCAATTTGCAGAAGAGACATCAAATTCTAGTTCTCTAAGTGGCCTCTCTAACATTCAGATCTTTCGTAACCTCTGAGATTTCTCAAGTTACAATAAGAATGAGACAGGGGAAATCTATTTCTTCTATCCTGGGCTACCACAAGCAAAGGCTGAGCAGGCACAGTGATGCTTTACATGGGCCATTCAGCAGCACTGAATTAAGGCAACTCCTCTGTCTACTGCAGAAAATGGCAAAGTGCTCAGATACAGGTGAGTATCTTCTCACATGTGGTCTTCTCTGGGCAAAACAAACCTACTGGCTGGCTTCAAGCTGCAGATATTGGCAAGTTAATTATTGCCAGCACATTAATTATTGCTGCTGTTCCTATTATTTTCTACTCATCTTCTCTCCTGTAACGATTCACTGGCTGCCTTGGAGAAAGAAATGTGTCTGTGGGTAATGATTTCACTGCTTTCCCTCCTCTGCCCGCCTCTCTGTCGCTCTTTTATATTGAATAATCATTTATGTGGTAGTTTAATTAGCTAATTATGAACATGTTTGGGTATTTTAAGGAGGAAGAATCATTGTTTACTTGTTGGTAATTAAGTGGGTTCCATTTGATTTTGGTGGTGGGAAATTTACGGATATTATTTTTCTGCGTGGCGCTACCAAATATTAAAAACGTAATTATTTGCTTATATCTTGGTACACTGAAAGAAGAAGTAAATTTCCATGACTGTAGGCTTTGGGCTTCTAGTGGATTTTTATTAGTATAACCAATATAGATTTACTTATTAGGATGCAGAAAGAGCAGTCAAGAAAGGAGACCAGTTACAGACAGAAAGACCTGATTCATTTTGGACACCTTGCACAACACCCAATTCACCTGTCTGCCATCAAAGCCAGCACAAACAGCTTCCAATTCCCTCCTCTCCCTATAAAGGTGTGGGCAAAAGGAACCATCTCAGTGGGTCACCCATGGTCCTTGTGGTCTGCTTGCAGCAGCTGTTTGAGAGCCCACATTCCTCTCGTGCACCCCAGAGCTGCTGATTCTTCCCGATTCTCCTGACACTAACAAACAACACAGGCTGCCAGCAAACACCAGCAGGCCTGGGTGGAAGGAATGAGCAGGAGCAGTGCAGGCAGCCACACCAAGACTCTCTCTTTTCCAGCAGGATCCCAAGAGAGGCAAGCAGGCAGGAGCGCATCTGCTGCAGCACTGCCACGAGCGGCAAGCGATCAGATTTATACAATCCCAGGAAAGTTTTGGAATGCACAGGATGTGAAGCAGGGCTAAAGAAACTCATACAAGCCTGGTCATGGTGTACCTTGAATATTGGTAATAATTTCCCAGGATCAGGTCCCACCTGTGGCACTCACCCTTCCAGTGGGGGACAGCATGGAATGAGATGGATAATGCAGAAACAAAACAGCTTGAAGACTTTGGCCTCCTCACTGCACTCACTTTGAGGAACATACATTACTCAGCCATTCCAGCTTAACTGAGCATGGTTTTAAGACCTCCATTTGGCAGTTTCAAGGGCAGCTGAGAAGGCATTTTACTCTTTGGTAATGCAAAACAAGGAGCAAAATGTGCAGTGCATTCTCTCAGGGTGAGAGAAACAGCACATTCCTGCCAGTCTACTTTATGTGACAGTGTTGAGAAAGGAGAGATGCCTGTAGGATATCTACATTTCAGTTCCCTCCCAAAGGCTGACTTTATTTAAAAAAACAACCCAGCACAGCTCCTATGGTTTTCAGCAGCACTGCACCCAGCATGATTAATGGATAACAAGGATAAACAAACCAACCTGCCTTGTAATGTGTTCCTTATTCTGTTCCCTTTCAAGCAAATTTTAGGGTAAACCATAAATCAGTTCTTCCACACTCCATTTTGCACTTTCTTGTATACTGCTGGCTGCTCTTTTCAAATATTTTTTTCCTAAGAACTCTGAATCTGTTTCAAACCAGGACATACTATAACAAACAGCACTTAAATACACAAATCTTGAATTTGCCTTAAAAGGGCCTAATAAGAAGAGCAGAACTGTGTCTATAGATGTTTTTCTTTGCTTTATAATTTCTGAGGCTTTACTACACGTTTTCAAACGGCAAAAACTATGCAGGCTAGAATGTTAATGTTTTTAAAACTAAATCTGAAAGAAATCTAACTGCAGAGGGCTGGGCTATCACAAAATAATCAACTGCTGTGAAACTTAAGGTAAAATCATGGGATTTAGCAAAACATGCAGATTAAGTGTGCAAGCAACATCCATTGCAGCACTCCAGAATCCATCCACACCCAATTCCTATTTACAAAGGTCCCAAAAATTAAATCCATCTTACAATGTGAACTGAAGGTCATTGGAGATGGGTCCAGCTGCACCAGCAGGGGAGAGTCCTGGAGTCAAGGACCTGGGCTAAATATAACCTGCCATCAGCTTCATCCTGCCTTAACCTTGAGGCCATTGTCAGAGCATTCCGGGGAATTTCAAGTGTCTTGGTGTCATGTGAGAAGAAAGTTGCTCTCAGGTACTCCTATCACTGCAATTCACAGCTTCACAGTTTATTAATGACATGTGTGCAGTGAAATTAGATGTGTGAGCCTTAAGCCTCCATGCCCTCACACCATTTTCCCACAAGTATGATTTTTTTAAAACTAGAGTGGAATTACAAATTGAGAGCAGAGCCCAGTCCAGCATTTCATTGTTAATTAATATCTTGCCTATATGAACATTTCATTGCCTCAACACTTTAAAAATCTAGTCTATATCATTTTCCTAATCTAATTTTTAATAATCAATAATTGTTCTTCCCTAAGTCATATGACCCATCTGAACTGATTAATTAATATTAAAGGCTAATACTTTTTCAAACATCTCGAAGTTGTAGATCACAAAGACCTACAGCACAGTGACAAGTATGTGAAATACACACATACTGTATATCCAGTAATTTGGAGCTTTGTTCACTCCTGCTCTGCAATCACTGGTCAGATTGCAGAGCTACAGACAACTGCTGCAAGCTTACAGCTGGAGCTTTGTTCACAGCTGGGGCAAAATCCTCCAAAATTTCAGATTCTTGGAATCAAATAATGACACTTGTCTTGTGCAGAGGCCCTGATGCAGGTTTGCTGCATTTTAAGCCAGCAATGCTACCTGTATGTTTTAAAAAGATCACTTTGGAGCCAGAAAAAACATTGTAAACTCTCAGCAACATATGCATATGATCAAGAGCCAAGAAGATTCTTATGTCTCATGATATAAATTTACAAAGTCCCACCTTCATTAGGAAAATGTCTTAGTGTGTCTAATCATTTAGTCACAGTGTCCCTCAAGTTTCAGCCCAGGTATTACAGTCATCATGACCCAAGGTCTGCAGAGTTCACTTAAATTTGATTTTTTGCAGATAATAACTGTCGAGGATAGAAAAAAATGCCACAATACCCCATTAACAATTGTTTTCCAGCCCCAAAACCACAATAGAATGTGCTGCCGAGCACAGAGACCCCACAAATGCTATATATAAAACTTAGATTTCTGTTCCTATTGTTGACAAAGAGTAGGGGAGAACGAGGCAGAGCAAGGGGAGGTAAAATGCCTTCAGAGATGATCACAGAAACAAAGAGACTTACTCATTTTTTCACCCCTGGCCTTGAAGGACCCTCCTTTTTCTCATTTGATGGTTAATACCACACAGAGACACATACTTATTATGGCAGAAGCAAAGCTACCAATAGCCCAGACAACAAAATCAGAATAATTGTAACAGTGGCAGTTGAAGAAACAGGGCTGGGCTCTGCAGCACGTTCTCCCCTGCAATGCTTTTATTATGCTCACATTATACAGCTGGAGCTTCCACTACTTGATTTCCAAGCTTCTTCTCCAAGCCAGGCAGCTCCACAATCAGAATGTTTCCTAATACTTCAGTCACCATTTTATTTGTTAAATACTACTAGTTTTCACTCTATCTCCTTTCTCCAAATCACCTTCCAAACCCAAGGAGTTCTCTTTTGAGTCTTTTGGGAATATGTTGCAAAAGTGTTGCATTTTTCTGCACTAAGAAATCAACCCTTTTTTTATTCAGGTCTTAGGAAAAAAGTCTGCTAAAATAGGATCAGAAAAATTTCAAACCAGGGCGGGAAAGGGAGTGCAGATTCATCCCCAGAGTATGCAAAACAGAAATGAGATTGAAAAGTGAACTAGGCCCAGATAAAGTCACCTTGTTTCAAATTACACAATTACACATTCCCAGGGAAGATCTCTGTGCTGCCCAAGCAGCGAGGCTGCAGATTGCATCTTTGCTCCAGGTTTATCAGCTGGTGTAAGGATGAAATCAGCAACAGGATAAGCGAGACCAAAACAAACACAAGTGGTTTTGCTGCTGCAGCTGGAGGAAGCTGAGCACCCTCCAGCCTCGGGGCTGCAATCAGGACAGGCGGCAAGAGCAGCCTGGAGCCAGCACAAGGCTTAATCACTGGGCTCCAACTGAATTGCAGAGCACCACGTCTCAGCTGGTCCCCCCATTATCCCTGATTTCCTGCCCAGGAAAGGACTGCACGCCTTCAGACACAGCATTTGGAATTAGCCAGGAAATACATTTAGACCCAAACGGTGCAAAGCACACTCAGACCTCACTGTTTGTTTATAACACAAGGATGGATGTGCATTAAGCAATGCCCTGAGGACTGGGATTCTGCCCAGTGCACTTTCCTTCTCCCTCCCATTCCCAAGAGAACAAGAGTCCTCAGGGTCAAGGCTTGTTGTGCAGTCTGGACTAATGGCTACCCTAGAAAATATTTCTGTTTACTAAGGCATGCTTAGAACTTGTTATTTTGGGTTATTCTAAGTGGAAAATACAGGAAGCTGCAGATGAAGACTGTTATATGTACAAATTGTGTTAATATAATTTTTTTTTCATGTACAGATGAAAACAGTAGTTTGCAGATAAGTGCATTGACCTTTTCCTTCTGAAGCCTGCTCTTCAAAGACTGCAGGAATCTGAGTCTGGAGAAGACAAGTGACATTCTCTGAGGTGGGCAGCAGGAGCATTTCAACATTTGAATCAATCTCAGGCACATGTATCTCACAGGTTGTACAAAATCAGACCATAAAAGATGTTGCTGTCAGTGATAAATTTACAGTAAGTCCATTTAATTTGGGACCTTAAGATTCTGGAATAGGAGAAAGTCTTACAACTAGTCATACTATGACTTGGAAACTGCTGCTTCTGAACTGGAAGGAGATTAAAAAGGGGTAAAGCTCAGTTATTTGGTTTGCCTTTAGTCTCTTCAAGATGGACTGTTGTGGCCGCTCATTCATCAAGCAGGCATCCACATTAACTGCCTCACCAGCATCAGGAGGTGCTTTGGTGGCCCTCACTGGTAAAAAATTGTGTGTTGGGGGATCTGGAGCCTCTGGGGCTTTCACAGCTGATGAGCTCCCTCCCTAAGGTAGCCTGGCTACAAGTACATGTCTGTTCTCTCTAAAATCCCAAACATGCACACTTGCACCAACATTTCTTAATAGGTAGCTGAAAGGCAGACAGATTATTTCTAATACCCCATCCTATCATCAGAGCTCCTGATGACATGAAGTGACCCACATGGACAGTGGCATTCTCCTCTTCAACCTTCATCTACATAAGCAGGAGGAAGGACAAAGTAACTGGGTGCAAGGACACCAAAATGCAATATGCAAAGTCTCTAACTTTAGACCAAAAAGGTAGAGCCTGGAGGGAGGGAGGGAGCTCAGGTGATCTAAACAAAGCAGCACAAGCAGAGGCAACCTGGACTTTCCTCTGGCTCATTGCTGATGCAAGGAGTGCCAGCAGTTTAATACTGGGAAAGCTCCAAGGCAGGACTCACAAGAGCTATCAGACCCCACCAGCTGCACTGGCAGGACACACTGGCACTCTGCTCTCCTTTTGCTGTCCCAAGGTGGCTGGGTGAGTGCAGCCAATCTTGTTAACAGAGGGAATTATCTCAGCACTGTTCAAACAAATCTAGGACATTTCATGAGCCTAGATGTTTAACTTCCATTTGCCTGACCCAAAGCCAGAGTGTGACCTTCTCCTCCATGACTCCCCTGAGACAGTTTGGCCATGTGTGGCATTGGAAGGTTCCAGATCAGCCTTTAGGTAGGGGAGACCCAGTAGCTGCTGGATCAGAGTTAGGAGCACTTTGGAAAGCATCAGTTACCCCTCTTCCCCAAATCCTGACTGACATGATGGTACAGAGACACAAGTAACCTGTGAGGTGGCACAGAAACAAAACCAAGCTCCTTTTGCTTTGAGGTCATCCTATTGATCTGCTTCTTGTTTGCTCCCTCTGTCCTTCCCACAATATCCCACACTCTCACTACAATATCCTTCTCTGTGGCTTCAGCCAGCTGGAAGAGCTACCCAGTATCTCCCTCCTTCATTGCCTCTGTGCAAGTCACAGCTCAGTGAAATGTGTGTGGAACAGTGAAAGTTGGGGAGAGTGGGAAAAGGGTGTATAATCAAACAACTAGGAAAATTCACTTCTCAGTGAATAAACAGCAGAAAGGACAATTTCTTTCTATCCTGGAGCAAAAGCAAATGGGGGAGCTGTCAGCCAAATGAAACCCAGGGAAGTAGGGGCTCTTCCTATCAGTGGGAATTCAGCAGGGGTTGAAAGTTCAACAGGAGAGAACACTAATATGCACTGGATAAATCTCTTAGGATTGCAGTAATAGGAACAATAATATAAAATTAGAGACACCAGCAGGTGAAAAATATACTCAGAAAAACACAGGCCAGCAAAAAATAAGACAAAGGTATTCTGGTTCCTGGCTGAGGAGAGCTAACTGGGTCAGAGCCATCTAAAGATATTCTTTATGTGGCTCTCTTACCTACCTTCACTTGTGAAAGAATTCGTGCAGTAGTTGTAGAAATGGAAGACAAAGATATGCTAAGAAAGAGTTCTCTTTGCCCCAAAATTCATCAGCATGATAAAAGATTTTATTTTGCATATCTAATTAATTTTTACAAGTTTTCCTAGGTCAATAAGATACTGATATTTGTCCTAAACAGAGATTTAAAGAACTAACATCAACAGTAAGCTTCACTCACAGTTTTGTGATTATGTTTAATGAAGAAAATTAAAGACAAATCTTATTTTTCTCATTTGCAGGAGATAGACCTTGCAAAAAACCTCATCCCACTTGAGGGAAATAGAATAAAACATGAAATGTAAGAATGAATATTAGAGGAAGGAAGAAAATAAAAGATATTTATGTTCTGCAATATGAGAATCCAAAGAGCAATTTTGGTCAAGATGACAAAGGCTCAAACACATTCTAAAAGTATAGGCCATGTAGAAAGTTATAAGAAAGTAAAACTTCCAGTATCTCAAATGACAAATCTAGGGATCATAACACTGACTCTTTGCAAGGCTCCACTTTGGTCTCCGTGATAGAAAAGGAAAGAGGAAAATGGTATGAGGCAAGTAAGTATTTGGGAGGATAAAAGATTCTCTCCATGACAAATGGAGGGCACAAGAAGCTGAAAAAGGAAAAAAGGAGCTGTGGGCCCCTCACAAAAGGGAGAAAACCCTGGAGCCCTGGCACAGACCAGGGAATAACCTGGTTACTGAGGGAAACCAGGGCTGCAAAATTACAGAGGCAAAGGTGCAGAAAGATGCATAGGGCCCATGGCAGGAAGGGAACCACGTCACAGGACATGGACAAGTAACAGGAGGCTCAACAGGACAGGAAAACACAAAAATGCCTGAAACCCTTTAGGTGCAAATGCACTTACACACCTACAAAGCACAAGATGTGAAGCTGCACTGATGATTATTCTGATTTGTCCTGTCTGGCAACAAATTAGAACAGATCAAAACAGGAAGTCTAAATTTAAAGAGGAAGCAACAATCACCAGGACAAGGATGCAATCTCACCAGGGAACATCAGGAGATGTGCTGCAAGGAGGAAAGGGACTCCAGACCAACTACCCAGAGGCCAGGAGAGCAGTCTGTGCTACAATTTTCTCTACTCCCCAGCACCCAAAGAAAGATGTGTAAGGCTGGCAACACACAGATGGAGAAGTTCTTCTATGCATAAAGAAAACTGCAATGATTCCCAGCAAAAACAGAGGACATAAAAGGTGTGGGGCTCCTTTGTAGCTCCCCGTGCACATTTTCCAAAGAGATGCTGAGCTTTCTTACCAGAGAGTATATTCTGTTCTGGAAGGAGGTCAACTGCTTAATGCAAACTAATTAAGACACAACACCCTTTCTTCATTATATTATATACATTACTTTCCTTTTATTTGTGATCACAGTCCTGTAGCAAATAGAAGAGCAGCTTATACATGTGACTAGTATTAAGAAATGTGTTTAATGTACTCTAAGTGCCTATAATGAAATTTAGTGTCCAAGGGAAGAGACTGCACTTGGTGACCAGACAATTCTCTGCAGACCACATGAAACACAAATCTAGGGTTTGCAGACCACAGTCAATCAGCTCTAAACTACACAATAATGGAACAAATTTTTGAGCTGTACTAGGTTCTAAAGAATACAGACCATGAGAAAAACCTATCTTTTACAGAATTGTAAAATTTGTGGCTGTAGGGAATATAGCATACATGATGTATCTGAAGCACAAGCATTTGACAAAGCGTCTCAGGAAACATTACTCACAGAATTAATTTGCTTGGATCTTGATGGGAACAAAATCAACCAAAGCAAAAGCAGGCTGAATGACAGCAAACAAAATCTGGGTTTTGGCTCTACATCAAGTTTGCACACTTAGCTTACTGGATTATTATATGAAAGTATGTTAGTCCACTTTTTACCCAACATCATCACTGCTCCAGAAAAAGTGAAGGGTCTATTAACAAAGAATGGCATGGTTATAAACTAAAAGAAAAAAAAAAAGAATGGTTAGAAAAGTTAGATCAGAAATCAGAAAGTTAGGAGAAAGCAGATTTAAAGGCTGGAATGACAACTGGAAACCCCAAGCACATGAGGGCAGCAAGTCTGACTGTGCTCACACAGCAAGTGGCAGGGTTCAGACTGGCCTCTCCACTCAATTCAACCCACCAGATCTGCTCAACCTGCACAATTTATTTGCACAGGTGCATTAGGAACCTTTGCAAGCTGTGAGTGCTGGCTGCCCAGAAACAGAGGAAAAAAAAAAAAATCTGTTTTACAAGGTGTTCTATTTACATGGGAAATCCTGTAATAAACAGAATATCTGGGAATTCCCACACTGATTTAGGGATCTTGTGACCTCCTCACAGTCCCATGAATTAAAGTGGTTTTACGAGGCTCTGTCCCTCTTTCTAGAACACTCAGGAATATTTCATTCACTTTGAGACATCTCATTAACTTAAACAAAAAAGGAGCTAAAGCAGTAGCAGAAGAGAAACAAGAACATCCGGGGGCTGATTTAAAAGAAGATGTTAATAAAATGAAATACACAGACAGTGGCTCAAAGACAACGAAGAAAAAGAATACAACCAGAAATGACAAATTCTTGAAGGCTATAAACGCTAAGAAATGAGAGGAATTTTGGGTTGTGCAAGAAGTAGTAAATCTATGAGTAATGACAATAAATTATGAAAAGATAAACTTTCATTGAAACATCAATTTGTCTTTACAAGTAGTTCTAGTATGACATCAAGCAGTCTTCCAACAGCAAGTTCAAAAGCTCCATTGCTAAGAGTATTTCGAAAGATTTTGGACAAAAATTGAAAGCGCTCTATAAGGAAAATATTCCATATTAGGAGCCAGAGAAGTTTCATGATTTAATAAGTTTTTTCCTTACTCTGACTTCTCTGAGTATCTATTTTGAAATAAGCCATTAGCATAAGATTCTCTAGCTCACAAAGATAGCAAAAGCCAATTTATCTTCTCTTGCTCAAGAGGTCCCACAAATTACACAAGTATTACACATCGCTTATTGAATACTGTTTGACATCACTGCATCTAAACTTGGTGTAACCTGTTTAAAAGAAGGAAAAGATAAATATGCAGACCTTGGCAAAGAGGCAAACAAGGAGAACTCAACAGACATTCTCTTTCATATCTGAAGGATATAAACCACAAGGAATCAGATACAGAAACACACTTAAGAAATGGTAGTTTAAATTACTTCCTCAGAGTCCAGGACTAGGCAATGGTGAATCCAAGAATTGATTACAGGGGTATCTTGAAGATGGACACTCAGGATTCCCTTGATCATGTACATGCTTATGTCATGACTAAAAGCTCATTCCCTCTAAAAAAATGTACTTTCAGTAAATCTAAGCTAATCTTAGAGGTACCAAGAAGCCTGGCAGCAGGCACAGAAAATGAAAGGTGTTCATCTCTAACCAGTCACGTGGTGGAATGGACACATTTAGTTGTATGAATGGAATGTGACAAGAGAAGCACAAATATTTTTATATTAAAGCTACTAACAGCACTTCTCACAGATCACAGAACATTCTGAATTGGAAGGGATCCACAAGGATCTTTCAAATGAGTGGGACTTACAGCCTGAAGGGTCAAAAGTAAAAGAATTGCACCTGTTACAGACAGCCAAGTTTGAATCCACAAATCATGTTCTCATTCAGGCATTGAAATATTTGGGTGATTTTTATAGTTGCTGGGCACCTGAAGAGAGACCTTTGGTACTCTTACCAAAGTAATGAGGTAATTACTTTGAGGTTCTGAAAACAGACTCAATGCAACTAAAAAGCCCTTCTCAAACTTCAGTCTTGTAGAGAAGTAATAGCAATGCTTGTTTGTTTATATAGCTGAATACCAACCATGTCCCTTTCTACTAAAGGTTGTCGTGTCAGTGTTGGCAATGGCTGCAGATAATCCAGGCAGCTGGGCTTGGAAATCTTCTTTCAAAGCCTAATGATTAATCAAGTCTGGGTTTGCAGTATTAGTACTGTCAGGGGTCACAGACAGCCTGATGAGAAGAGTCCAATCCCTTGGAAATTAATTCAAGTCCTGCTAAAGGGATGAAGCAATTGCATCACCAGTGGAAAAGGAAAGCATCAGCTGTAAGTTACTGCTGACTGATGGAACTGAAGGGCAGCAGCTGGATCCCACTGGATCACTTTGCAGTTCCCCACAGCTCTCATGCAGTGGCTTAAACCTCTGCTGAGAGACAGAAGTTATGGCTATTCTCAGTTTAAGGCAGAGAGAATTTACCACTGGATCCTAAGAAAACAGGGCAGGGCAGACAGGATCCAGCTGCAATCTCATCTAGGAAATAAAACTTAGTGGCTGCATCTCTAAGAGCAAAGTGATGCTGGGTTCAAGCCGCAGGTGGATACCCAGCAGTGACTGCCTGCTCACAGAGTGGCACATGCACTGTCACAAGACCAGGCTTTCTGTGGTGTCAAAACACCAGTGAGGGGACAGTGCCACTCCTTCACACCTGGGAGATGTGAACACTGCCATCTCATGGGCTATCAGGGCTCCCTGGCTCCCCTGTACCAGCATGAGGCTGATTTCAGGGGAATGTGTGGATGCACTGGCTGAACCATGCTACAGAGCCTATCTCTCTGCTTTGAGAGCTGAGGTCTCCCAGTGAAAGCAGCTCTGCGCTTGAGGCTGATGGTTTTCTGGTGTCTGCAAAACCTGCCTTTTTCTTCAGTTTAGGACTTAGAATGAAGCTGAAAGGATGGGGAATGGAGGGAGAAGCATTGCATCAAACAGAGAGAAAAAGAAGCACTGAGGTGTTGAAGTCATAACACACCTGAGCCCAGGGCTGGCGATGGCTGTGCCACACAGCTTGACACAGCTGAAATGAAACAAGAAGCTGCTTCCCTCAGTTTCTCCACCACAGCAAGTGCAGCCATACATATCCTTTACAAGCCATGGGACCTGGCAGCCCCCACCCTGCTGAGCCTGATGGACAGACATCACTGCTTTCATTCCATGCAGCTGCTCCGAGGTGAGCCTGCTGGAAAGGCACAGCCCGAGGAACATGCCCCAAAACGCACAGCCACAGGAACATCCCTCCAGTGCACACCTGACTGGGAGAGCCAAACTTCAGTGCAGCTTGGGGCTGCCTGCCAGGATGAATCCCAGGGCCACTCCAGGCAGCAGGAAGGGGAACACACCCATGAAAAAAGGCAGGGGTGGCTGTGGCTCTGAGAGAAGCCTGTGTGTAGAGCACAGCCCCTCTCACCCTGGGTACAGCACTGAAATGAAACAAGAAGCTCTGGGTGGCAGGCAGGGAAGATGGAAGTCACTGTTTTTGCCACTCTGGAAGGACACTGGGAAATGACTAGGCAGGTCTGTAGCCCTGACTGCACTCCCCAGCCACTCCCATGTCCCAGCTTCCTTTTCCTTCTCTCCTCCCCACGCAGCACTGCACAGCTCAAGGCAGCCAGCGGGGCAAAAATGCAAAGTATCACTAAACACAACAGCTTTTTTAATGAAAAAGCTGAAAAAGACTCAAGCCTTGGCCAAAACATGAATCACCAGAAAACTACACTTGCAGAGATCCCCATAAAAGGAAATGTAAATAATCATCCCAAGCCCCCAGGACATTCAGACACCCTTGTACTCATGTGCAGGCCAGCTGTACTGGGTTGAGTGCATGTGTGGGTATTGTTGTGCACACAAATGTGCACAAATGTACTGGAAAGCAGTAAGAGAAAAAAAAATCAGAGAATAACATGAGAATAATTTTGGACAGGAGAGCTGGAGCAGGAAATCTGTAGTAGCACAATATTCAAACAGGGTTTACAAGTCTCAAAAAAAAGCTGCAAAAGTAAAGATCATACCCACGAGGTTTCTTTGTGAGTGCACTGTACTACTAAAAGCAGCAGTGTTTGAGCTGCCCTGACCCCCACAGCTTCCCTCCTGCCTCGGACAAAGCAGCTCCGGGACATGGGAGGTGACAGCACTGTGCTCACACAGACACTGAACACAGGCACGGCCAAATCCTGACCACTTTCTTCAGAAAAGAGATCCCCATATTAGGAGATGTGAGGCTTTCCCTTTGGGGCTCAGGACGTGGGTGGCTGTGCAGGCATTACACACACAGCCACTCTCTCCGTTCAGCATTTTAACCCGTTCCTTGGTGACGTGGATTTGGAACTGCTTGGCCATTTTGGTGCCCAGGGTTGTAGCAACAAGGCAGAGAAGCGAGGGGAAGGGGATGCCTCAGAAGAAGGGTTGGGCTCCTGGCTGCCCTGACCTCTCTTGGTGGGGCTGGCATTTGCCACAGCCACCAGCACGGAGCAGAACCTGCACACTTGGCCAGCGAGGTGCTCGGAGCAGCCCCAGCAGTCCAGCCTTTGAGCACACTCCCAACACAAGGCAGACAGAAGGAAGGTACACAGATGCAGTTGATTCAATCCAAACAACTATTATTGGAAGATGATTTCATTAATGAATTATCCCAATTGCAGTTTAGCTAGTGGGCATGTGGGAAGGCCAAGTCATGGGCTAAAACTGGAGTGATTTTCTTTTGTTCTGTAATTTAGCTCTTTGGAAGGTGTCAGTTAACAGTTTCTAGCCACACACACACAGAGCTCACTACACAATCCACAGGCTAATTTCAGCTCACAAAGTGAAGGCAGCTCCCATACTCCAAAATGCCTTTTTGATGGAGAACAATCACATTAACAGAGTTGGAGAAGGAGGTGACATCGATAGAAAGTGAAAAGAAGATAAATTCACGAAAAGAACGAAGGAAAAATGGGGGAGGGGGAGGGAAGGGAGGAAGGGAGGGAGGGAGGAAGGAANAAGCATACAGTCAAATGCAAATGTACTAAAAACTGCTAAACAAAACATGTGTTTTAAGAACAAGTTTTAGTTTTCTGAACAGAGACATTTTGAAAAACTTGAAAAATTTTCTGAGGCAGCCGTGCTGAGCTGGCAGATCTGCCATGGACCCTAATGAAGCTCTCTTGGAGGCCAGGTAGGATAATCTGAGTACCTAAAAGGGCACATGCCCAAGCTTAAGAAGCTGAATTGCACTCTAAATGTGGAAGACCATAAGGTGAAGACAGACACCCAATGAGAAGAGAACCAGGACCATGAGGAGCAGTGGCAGAGTCAAATGTTCTCATTCTCCAACAATTTCATCAGATAAAAAATCCCTGAGCTGTTTGAAAATTTGTAGCCACTACTGTACAAAGCAGGGCAACCCATCATAGGGTGGCAAGATTGATCAGAGTTACTAAAACCAGGAAGAGGCATATTTGGATTAGGCCCTTCTTGAACTTCTGTGAACTCTTTAACATCCATGATGCCCTGCATGAATGAGATCCACAGATGTCTCCTAGGACATGTTAAAAGCCAGGTTCTTGTGACTGCTTTGAGCCTGCCCTGTCACTTGCTAGTTTCATGTAATCCCTTGCCTGTCAGAGTTCATGCCTAGGAGAAGATAAGATTGGCTATTTCCCTAGATTCCCGCCTTGTGGCAGTTTTAAAAACAAAGCACAACCATTCCACGCAGAAGCTCTGGTGTTTATCCTACTTGTGCTTCCCTGAACAAGCAAGTTGGCTTTTATTTTTCTTCTGTACACTTGTTATTGTTCATGGTTAACAAGACAGAGAGCAGTCAGATAGTCACACTCAAAGCAAGCTGGGGGAAGGCAATCTAAATGTAATTTCTTCCATCTTCCCCCTCCTCAGTGGGCTGATCCTGCCTTGTTAACTGCAAACCTCATTGAGCAGCTTCACGCAGACTTTCATGTCCTTCACTAATGCAGCCCAATTGAAAATGGCTTTTCCAGGCTCACTGTAATGCAATACACTGTCTGTAGCACATGTATGCTCCTGCTCCCAGCAGCCATCCCGAACAGAGGATAAGGGAGCAGCTGCTCCTAACACTGCCAGGCACAGGAGATCTTCCTTAGTCTCAGAATTTGCACCTGCCTCTTCCCTGCTGTGGGAGAAAGGTCCTTTCATATGCCTTGGGTGGCAAGGGGAAAGTGTGATTTATCATTGGATGAGCCTGTCCTCTGCACTCACTGATTCATTTGCTGTCTGGACATTCCTGGTGGAAACACAAAGGGCAACCTTCATATCCATCAGCACATCAACACACACAAATTCTCCCTACAGCAGCACTGCTCCTCAAATGCTGTGGGTTGCACTTTGGGGTGAATCACACCAGGCTTCTTTGTCTTTTCTGCACATGCCTTCCCAGAGAACTACAGAGAAGGAATAAAGAATGTCCTGTGGAAGCAGAAGAGTGGAGGCTAAGATGGGATATGCAAACACAAAGTGGGAAGAACTGATAGATCAAGCAAGGAGAGGAAAAATAATGGAGAAATGAAGAAAAGGAGATAAGTGGTGAGAGCTGAGAGGACAGCTGCTCATGTAATGCAGCACAATGACCATTTTTAATTGGGTCAGCTCTATGAGAAGGCAAATGACAGTCTGTTTTTACTGTGTATTTTTGAACTTATGTAACCTTAGCATGCTCCATTATTGCAATACATTTTATTGCTAATCATTTCCATCTGCAAAACCATCTCTTTGTGAAACAAACTGTATGCAGCATATTGGAGCCAAAGTTACAGTTGCTGATTTTGTAACTGAATCTGGACTTGTTTGGGATTGAAAAAGCTGATTGCTGGGGTTTTTTTTGCACCACTAGGTAAAGAAATCCACAATTTTAAAGCACTTTAAAAAGAGCTTTATCTTTCAAGAATTCCATACCTATATTCAAAGTTTGAAAAATTATAGTAGTATTTGAAAAATATAGTGAAGATGCAATGACATAAGTAGCCTAAGATTTATAAAATAAGACAAAAGTATATTGTTATGCAGCCACAATCACATATGTGCAGAAAGGACAAGCCTCCCCAGAAGACACTGATATATCTTTAGTCAGCTGCTACTACTAGTATAAACAAAACAATAATACAAACATGAAACCCTCTGTGGGAGAGCTTTTTAAATCATTGCATATGCATGTAACTGCTTAAAAAAATCCATGTGGGCATAAAGTTTAGATTTTGACTGCACAGAAGCCAAGAAACGTGGTTGTGGCAAGATGTGGCTTATTGGCTTTTTGTAAGGCTGCTGACCTTGTATAAATCAATACAAAAACCCCGAGGAATTTGTGGAAGATATGAGCGAGGAAGAAAAGTACCTGAAGCTGCACTTTTACCATTGAAGCCCTTAACCTACAACTACTCACATTTGAACCTCTTTTGTTTGGGCTAAAATAGCATGCTCAGTTCCACAGACATTATTTTTAGAGACCTGTACACTCCATCTGGACTTGCTGCTTGCTCTAAGTATTCCTCCTTTGAAATAGCTGTGACAAGAAGAAAAAAAGAATCCACCACAGGTGGTATGGGTTCAAAGACCAAGCTAAAGACACAAGAAGAGTGAGGATGGGAAGGATTCTCCCCATTCTGAGCTGTTCCTATACAGCTCTTGGACAATGTTTATTCCTCTATACAGCACCAGCCCAACTTACACAAACCATGAATGTTATTTTGGTAGAAAGCTGTGCCAGAGCTCTCCCTGGATAGGGGTATCAGCCTGAGGAGCACCTGTTCCTTTCCAGATGGTGATACACTGCTAGATGCTCTCTTTAAGAGTGTCAACGCACAGAGCCAAACTTCTCTAGAAGTACAGAAAACAATACAAACACACACAACGTATTTTCCACTCAGTTGCCTGCAGGATCTATGAAATCTCACAGCAGCTTCTGCAGCACAGCTATCAAAAGCACAGTTCAGCTGTGACTGAAGGCAGCTGCTTACCCAAAGTACAGATTCTCTCCTTTTGCAGCAATGTAAAAAGCCAGGTGCTGGCTGCAGACATGAGCAGGACCTGTGACTGAGAAAAGCATTCCCTTGTGTGGGAATGTGCTGTTTCTGTGTGTGGCAGGGAGACAAGCAGCTCCCTGGACAGGGAAGGAGCATGTAACCTGCAGCTGCTCTAAAACTGAGCCTCAGGGCTGGAGGCTCTGCTGCTTAGACTGCTTCCAGCCAGGGGAGGAAATCTGCCTAATTAAGGACCAAAACAGACAAAGCCTGTTCTAGTCTACCTACCAGATCAGGTAGAAAACAGAAAAGGAAATATCCCAGGCCTGATTACAATGTCCCCAAGCACTTAGAAATGTCATTTGACAATGACAAAGCTGTGGGTCGTTGTGTCTTCAGCAACAGCAGCTGGCTGCAGAAAGGCTCTCTCCGTACCTCAGGCTAGCTGGACTAGCAAACTACTGTGGAAAAACAGCTGCCTGAAAGTGAAATGCAGTAAAAATAATAGTAGTAGTATTAATGATGTGAAATCCTGGATGAGTCTGAATTACATAGTTAAAATACAGGAGAGGAGGACATTTATTTGCATTCTTCTGTATCATAAGCACTAGCAATAAAACTGTTAATCAAAGTCTAGCTGTGCCTCAGAACAATACATCAACTTGAACCAAGAGCAGCCCAGCTTGGCTCCCAGATCACATTTACAGAAAAGCCTCACACATTTCTCCACTTACAGATCAGAAGATCTTGAGAAGAGAGTACTGTCTTGTGGGGCAGTATAAAACCCACACAATGCAATGTTTAATCATCTTTAGATGTTGATACTACCCAAAGAAAGCATTTTAAAACTAGCCAGTGGTAGGGAAAATTGGGTGCATGGGATTATCAGTTACTAATGGAGGGCTGAAACCAAGAGTTAGGAACTGGACTTGGCTCTTGGATCAGCCCTCTCATCAAGCAGCCAAGGCAAAGTTTCTGCTTTGTTCTTGCCTGCACATTCCTGCTCTAGGGCTTGCTTCTCCTCAGAAACTGAGGAAATGTAGAGCCCACTGCTCTGGCTGACACCTAAGGATAATTAATACCAAGGATAACAGAGAAAGATTTTCTATGCAACCTCCTAAGCAGAAGCAAAAAGATCCAGAAACCTGGAGTTAGGTTTCACAGAGATAAAAGATGTAAACTCAGCTTGGAGATGGTACTGCCTTAAGGAAGTACCTGAAGATCACATTTCCTACCAACCTCCAGAAAATCCCATTTTTGCACTATCTATAAATGCTCTCTGTTCATGTGTGCAGAAATTGTCACTTGTTTACACCTACCCTGTGTCTGGAGAGACAGTTACAGCCTCTTCATGGGCAAATGTACACTTGAATGCATTTGTGCATTGCTCTGCAGACATGTTCATCCGCTGACATTCTGAACAGTTTGGGCAGCTACTGCAAATCTGACTTTAACAAGTCAGTGCCAAAAGCAGAAATGAACTTGGATGGAAAGGTCCAGACTTCCACACACTCTTATTTTGTCTCCTGGCTTGTCTAAATTTGGGAGGGTGGTTATACACTAGGGGGAAAATAATTGTCTGTTAACAATAGATCCAAAACTCCTCATGTACACATTTTCAAATCTGAATTTGATTTTGATTTATGCCCACTATAAAATTAATATTTACAACTGTACCTAATTGTTCTCTTCACAAAGGAAAAAGGCATAATGGAACAAGCAATCTGAAAAGGGTTAATAAGAAATCCTAACATGAGCTCTGTAAGTAGCACACCCATTTCAACTCAGCTGCTCTCATGTGGTAATAAGAATCTTTTAATTCCAGTCTCCTGAGATTTAGCATGTATAGTACCTCCTGGTAGTTCCATCAACACACCCACACTCTCCTCTCAAGCACGGATGTCCCAGTGTCTGAGTGTCTCTAACCACCACACACAGCACCAGCAGCAGCATAGAAGCAAAATCCTTAAATAGGCCGACAGAAACCAGGACAAAAAATGCAACCTTCAACATGCAGCTCCCTGAGAATTTGAATAAACATATGCTTAACCTACAGGGGTTAACATTTCCAAATAAGGAGAGCTATGCCGCTCTTGGGGCTACCAGGTAAAACTGGAGGGTTTTTGGTTACAGGGTCTAACCTGAGGGTCAGGGTATGAGGTTCACTATTGCTTCTTGGAGCACAGAGTTCTTCAGTGAAGTGTGTGCTAGAGGAAAAAGCACTCATGGAGACACAGCCAAAGCACTGAGCCAAGGTACAGCCTCACCTCAGCGGGGAGGGAGGATTATCTGCCTGAGCTGTTGAGTCAGAAGCTGCAGGAACACTGCAGGGCATTGCTGGCTCCTGGCACCTCCTAGTCCCTTCCCTGTGTGCCACAGGGAAGCCTCTACACAGATCTTCCCTAGAAATCACCCAGACTGTCAGGGAATTTAGGCTTTACAATGCACAAAAAATATCAAGTTCCAATAAAGAGGTAAGTTTCAACACCATCTCTTGCATTTAAACTCTGGGAAAGCCAGGCACTAACATCCATAGTATTCCATTTTAACAGCATTATTGGGTCCTGATGTCTGTGGTTTAGATTGCTTATCCATCAATTCTACCTTTTCTTCAACAGGGAACTTTTTAACTTGGCAGATTTTTGTTTCTCCCCTTACCTTCAGGGAATCAGAGTTAAATCCCACAGGGAACTGTAAACTTCCCCACCAAGACCCACCCCCACCCCAGTGCAGAGAAAGTGCTATTTGTCCATCCACAGAATGTGCATTAATCCAGTTAAGTAATCCCAGGGCGCACCATGCACTTCCCTGTAACAAGATGAATTCTGCTGCTCAGTTCTATAGCTGCAAATCAAGTAAAGATTATTAACAAGACTGGACAGGAGAGAAATCAGAACAGTCTAAACAAGGGTTAAAACATCATGTTGCTCAGTCTGCCAGAGAGACTTACATCAGAGCTATCTAGGAGGAAAAGAATGCTTTTAAGAAAGAATTTATCACTAGCAGAGATCTCAAGAAATTTCAGAAACATTATTCTAATCCATGAATCAGCATAAATACATTGGAATCACAGAACCCCAGATCTTTTCATGACAGTTTGGGTGACCTTTGTAGACATCTGCAGGCAAACATGTACAGCCATCTGGATGTGATGTCTTAGTCCTTTCATGATATTTCAGTCTTCTATTCTTGTATATTTAAACCCTCTCTCAAAATTGCCCTTTTTTATTGGTAGTAGTCTGCCATTAACCTTTTATTTCTATTTGAGCTCTTGTTCAAACTTACACCCATTTATTACATTAAATAGAGAAACCTTCTTTATCTCATCCTTAAAGGTTTCAGACAAATAAACCAGCAGAAGACTAATAGACCAACCAGCCTTTTTCAAAACCAAGGTAATTAGCATGGCATGTAAAACAAAAGTGAGAGCAGAAAAATTTCACTCCTGCAGAGTCTCTCATGAGGAAAGAGAAGACCCAAGAACTGTTCTTATGAACAATGACAAAGTGAGAACAACACACTGCTCCAATATTTGCCCCGGAAATGCAAAACAAGTCAAAGGGCAAAGAAATCCAACATTTGAAGGAGCTGTTTCAGTAAGGACAGGGTCAGGATCGGCTGAAAATGTTCCCAGAGAAGATGGCATGTCCTTAGGTAGGTGAATGTGTTTTACCTTCGGCCTTGACAACTTCATGAGCTTCTAAATGCTATTATTTGTTCTGGGTTGGTAGTTTGAGAGCTGCTTTCAAGAAGAAGCTGCTGGAAAGTGTCCAGAGCTGCAGTTAACCTGTTATCAGGCACCAGTAGGTGACAATTCACTGATTATGCTCTGTTATGTGCACCTACAACACCTAATAGCAAAGTGACCCTCTTGTCCTGCCTTCTCAACATTTGGTTGAAAATATCCCTATCAACATGTACCACTTCAGGGCCTGTGTGCTTCATATTGCTGCCTGCCCAGAGGAGGTGCCCAAATATGAATTTGTGAAGGTAACATCACATGACGTCAGGAATTTCCTCACTCATCTTACTCATCCTTCAGCTGTTCCTGTGGGACTGTACAAAACTGCACTGCAGCCAGGCCTGGTGTGGCCTGTGGCTCCCAGAGGAATCCAACTCTGTAACACTTCACCACATCCTCAACAGAAGCAAGGAAGCCCAAAATTCTCAAATATTCCCCCAGAAAAATGAAGCAAATCCTTTTCTCTTCACAGGGAGCAAAATCTTTCATCCAAATTCCATCTTTTTGTTTTATAACATCAATGCAGCTGTTGAAAACAATACAAATATTTCATAATGAAGAATCCAAATATTCTGTTCCAAAATTCTGGAAAGAAAATGGTAGGATGTTCTGCTTCTGTTCTTCCCGTGTTTTAGTTATTTTGTCTAATTTAACACACATCTTTCAAGTATTTCAAATTTGCTGAAATTACTTTTGGAGAAGGGAAATACTTCCAGAAAATGTCTAACCAACTCCAGAAGTTGAGTCAGTCACTAGTACTCGTCTGTCTCTGCACAATTGGGTTAATTTGTCCAGTGAGAGTCTGTAAACCTTGAGTTTGAGATGGTTACACTGGTAGCTGGAGATTAACTGTGTTGACTCACCAGAACATGACATTTAATTATCAGTACATTTGGTGTGAGATGGAAACACCAAAAGAGTTGTTTGTACTGTAACCTTGCTTTCTCTATATCTAGTTAGCTTGGGTTTTGCAGAAATACCAACCAAATTTCACAGAAATATTGAATATTTTGTCTTTTGTGTTCAGAATTGCATGGCAGCAGTTATCCTTGAAAGGTGCACCAAGTATTAGATTGCCCAGCAAACAAAAGATATTTCTGTATATGAAAACAGCATGAACTTGGAATTTGGAGGAGGATCTGTTTAAATATCAAAATAAATCACCGCTCTCACTTGTTATTTACTGTGCTTGTCCTAATCATATAATGCCAATGCATCTATAAATTGCCTTGTCACAAAATGACTGCTGAAAGTGATGAAAGCTGCCATTTAATCAAAAAGCCTAAATTAATCAAAAGGAAAGGAAAGCAAGCCCAGCCCTGCCATTAAGGCCTTTTCCTGCCCCACCAGGAATGAATGACAGACATGACAGACAACAGAGGGAGTGCAAAGTTAATAGAAAAAATGACAAAAATAGAGAAAAGCTCCCAGGCCATAGTTCCAAGGCAGGTACCCTGGCTGGCCCAGCATCTTCTCCTACACACATCAGTCTACTCTGCAGTTTTAAGTGAATTTGATCTTCACCTCCTTTGTTCTCATGGTGGCGATAAAAAGTTCTGCTAAGAAACTGCTGCATCCCACCACAGGGCTGAGGCTTCATATCAGCAGTGGACACAATCTTCCTGTCAAGTGTGTAGATCCTTTCACAAACAGAAACTGCTTTTGGATTGAACAAGATGAGCAGCACGACCCAAGTGACGTTATCCTTCAGCATCACTTCTCTCCTTGGAGCTGCTGCCAGACCCTAGGCCTGGATTTGCACATCAGAGTGACTCATCCCTGCTGATTAGGAGAGTGGAATAAACATTGGGCTTGATCAACACTCCAAGTTGTGCTGCTTCAAATCCTTCTAAGAGTTCCCAAAGATGAGGCTACATCATTGTCTCTTGTAAGGGAATGCATTCCCACTCATGCCAAGGCAGGTTTGGTGTGTGAACCCTTCACCTGAGGCTAGCCGGCAATAACATCACACCGTGCTATTGCTGCCTCTAAACAAATCATAGTATATACAAGGGAGAGAAAAGAGCTTTTTAACCAAAAGGACACCGTGGCTCAAGAAAGAGTTCATGCCTGTGATCTCAAACAGGAATTAGAAAAAATATTTTTAACCAGAAAAGAATGGAGACCCTAGAACAGCCTCTCAACTAAGAGAGAGCTATTGTAAAATGGGGTTTGACCAGCCTATAAAAGGGATTACTCTGTGGTTTGCCTGCAGGACTAGGAGACTTGGCTTCAGTGATTATTCCCAAATTTTGCTTTAAGTTTTCCTTTCCTTCCCCTTCACAGCTAATACGGACAGAAACACTTCAGCAACAATGTCACCTACATTCCTATGCAAAAGCCAAAAAAGAGCTATAGAAAAACCTAAATCTCAGTACTTGACCTCCACAAAGCCTTGAAGATCTTGGTAACATAAACCAGCTGCAGGTATGCACAATTTCTTCCTGATGTCAGCTACAAGTTCCTTAAAACACAAGGAGTTGACATGTATACTTTTATACAAACCAGACTAATCACTACTTTATGCAAATACAAGTCCAATCTTCTAACCTATTTGCCCATTGCAAGACAGGTTGAATATAAATATCTTACTTTAGCATGTTAAATTTCACTCCTTTCAACTAAGCCAGGATGTCCAACTCGAGCCTGACACCAAACCACATACTTTTTCATTCAGACTGCCAGTGAGGATGCTGCCACATGATACCACAAGTTCCAGGCAGTCTGCCTGTGTTTCAGGGCCCAGAGAATGGGCTAAGATTATTCAAAGTAAAAAGGATTCCAAATCAAACCCTCACTGCTGAGCCCTTTCAGGATACCCTGGAAAATTACATAACATTTCAGGATTACCCTGGAATCTCCCACACAAGCAAGGACACCTTCAGTGTGTCATACAAATAATTGGGGATGTCCCAACATTTCTATTTTCCACAGTGCACTTTTCAGCTTACATTTGATCTCCCCAACTGCTTATCCTCTTCTGATTCATTCTGTTACAGCTTTAAACAAGAAGTCCTTTTTCCTGCAATTACCTTACAATTCTTTTACTTGCTCCTTTCCAGAGCCCAGGATCATGTGCTTCCCTCCATTCCTCCTTACTTACAGCCTCCACCCTGCTCCTCTCAGCATTTCTCAGTGATGGCACATAGAGAGCACTCCTTTCTCTTCTCATATGTGTCAAATATGCACTTTGCTATGTGGGTCCCACTGGTACAGAGAAAATCTGTTTGCTATTCTCTGCTTTCTGAAGGTGTCACCAGCAACAAACAACGTGGCATCTGCTTCGTGTTTATTGTTAACAAAGGGTTTTAGAGTTCAGTGATTTATCCATGCAGTATTCCAAATTGACAGCATCCTTCCACTTCCATTGATAAGTAAGGTCAAATTGTTTGGTTTATTTGCTCTTGGAGATGCCCTACTAATATTGTTTACAAAAAAAAAATAGAAATGGCAAAATAGAAACACTCTGCCTGTAAAGACTCCTGCAACTTTCCAGCTTCAATTATGGCACAGCTCTGCCACATCTGTTAAGAAACGCATATTGCTGAACAGAAGAAGGGTATTTTCATTCCATTTTATTATCATGTTACTCACTTTAAGGTTTCTTGATAGACTAGCCCCCTGCCAACTCCCAGAAAGTGTAGCACAAAGAAACTCAGAGATCCTTCAAAGGAATTCCTGCAATTTCTATCATATCTTGTAATGAGGCTGAAAGGATTCTCATGATTACATGGAATTTATGGCAAATTGTCACTCAGTGTCACTAAATCCAGGAGAATGTCCTGCTACTAGAATGGTCATGACAGAAGATCCTTTCTGATTGCCAAGTTACACTCCTGAAGCACCCAGCCTGCCCTGCTCAGGAGCAATAACAAGGTGAGTCATGACTCTTTTCTTAGGTATTCAAAGCTGCCACCTTCCAAACCCCCTTCTCCCTTTATGAGAGAAAGGGTGAAAAACAACCAACCTATAAAACCAATTTTCCACCCAACCAATGGGTAATCTGATTTACTGAATTTATTTCTCTCTCCTCAGAAAGATAAAGATGTTACTAATGACTCCACAGCCTTTTCTAATACTGACTGTCAAACTGTAAACTTTCCTTGTGGACAAGAAATAAGTTACAAAAATAAAGGATTTTAATTTATTTCTGCCACACATTTGTCAAAAAGAGCTGCAAACATTTTTGGGGGCCCTTTTCTTTCCATTTGCAAAAAGCCAGCTATACCAGACAACAAGAATTCAAATGTCTTTGATGAGCTCTCTTGCCCTGAGAAGCAACTGAGAGAGCCAAGGAGGACAGAAGAGATTAATTTTTATGGTCAGCTGAATTAAACCATCCAAATACTAAGAAAAGTTAAGGACAGTCAGAGGAAATTCTTAGTGCAGCTCTGGAGCAGGCAGTGTGGTAAAATGGGAGACCAAGGCCCCAGGTACTGGGACAGTTTCTGTCTGCAGGTCACCATTAACAAATTTTAATTTCTATCAGCCAAAATGTCAGTGGGCACTTTTTCTGTCACTTGTGCCACCTGCATTCAAAGCAAAAAGCACATGAGTGTATGGGACAAATAAATCCCCAAAATAAGCAACCAGAATAGACTGCAAATCCTTTTCCAGACAGACACAATTATGTATGGCTCTCTCTTCTCCCAAATCTACCAAATTGGCACAAAGTTGAAAAGATCATGGAACAAGAAGGACCTTTCCACATTGAGCAACCAGGTAGGGCAGGTACAAAGATTCAAGCAGCTGTTAAATAATTCACATTAATTTATTAAAGACTGCTGGGACTTCTTCAGTTGATGTAATGCACACACACACCTAACACTGAAAACATGCCCTGGGGTAGCTAAATTTGGTGACATACACGAAAATTGCTTTTCAGTAAAAGAGCAAATATATTTTTACTAATAATTGTTGACATAAATCAGAGTCTCTGCCAAAATATTTACACTCAATTTGATTACAATAATGATCAGAAAGCATTGTTTAATTTACTGTTCATTCAGTTTTGGCAACAACAACACAAATATAAAATAATTGTCTCTCTCCAGATCTTTCATATGCATTTAGTATATGTTAAATTATGTAATTATGCATGTTCATAGTTGTGTGTACTTTTTTATATAAATGTGTGTATATTTTTTAAAATGTTTTCATTTAGCAAAACCACAATCATCCCCAGTGTTTCTGATGTAAAGCAGCAGGGGTAAGTTAGAGGTTCTGCACCCTCATTAAATTAGCATTAATCAGATCTGCACCCAGTCCACATTTTTTTTGCTACTGCCTTGAGAAACGATACATTCTAACTATGTA
>VYZP01054788.1:284-45729 GCA_013400635.1 Hypocryptadius cinnamomeus
TTTAAGTAGCATAACAGTAGTTGTCACAGGGTGAAAGGTGAAATTTTGAAGAATTTTACTATGGGGGTCTAAGGAAGCAAGATGGAGGGATTGGGGTGTTGTCCTGTCCTTCTTCCTTCTTCTTCCTAGCCTCCATCCTCTGGGTGATGGTGGCACTTTTAGATGGGTTTAGAATAGAAGTAGACAGTCTAACATAGGTAATAGCTATTGGAAAATAATCGTAAATAAAGTACAGGTAGCTTTTAGTATAAAAGACAACACCAGCCCCGAAGGCGGGGAGTGTGCCTCGGAGTGTGCCCTTGACAGACCTGCAGATCAGACCTCTGCGGGCGTGAAAGAAAATATTTAGATAATAGATAATAAACAACCTTGAGACCGCGAGCCGAAGACTTTTGACTCCTTCTTTGACAGCCAGGTTGAGGAAAAGAGACTTTTAATACATTCTCGGGATCACCTTGACCAGAGGAGGTCTCGAGATTTTTCCCACAGCTCTGCCCGACAGCTCCGTGATTTCAGAGTTACAATCATTCAGAAGGAAGGAGGTCACATTTTCCATTCTAAGAGGTTCCCGCCCTCCTGCGCAGTTTTCAAACCACGACACCTGTGAACTAATCCTACCTACTAATCCTAATCCTACCTATCCTGTGAACTAATCCTAGGTGTCAAAGTCAAGGGACACATTCTGCCTCCTTACTGTCTTAAAATGCAGCTGAGGTGGAAACATCTCCTACATGACAGTGGTGCAGCAAACAGAGATCAAATCTTTGTGGTGGTTCCCTGACACCACAGCGAGGTTTGCCAGGTAAAATTGTCACAAGACAATTAACGTGACTCACATGTAGTCAGGCAGTTGTCCTTCTTTACATGAAAGATCTGGGGTCCGCTTACATGTGGCACAAAGTGTCCATGGCAAATACTTCTCTAGGAAGTTTTAATCCCTTTCTACGTGCTGCATGTGCCCACCAGCACAGCAGCTGTTCTCATCAAAGCACCAGAGACAACACTCTGAATCACTGGCAAGAAAAAAATTAGCTTTTAAAATTGTAATTTACTCTTCTAAGTCATCGAGATTCTTGAAGATATTACCCTAAACTTACAGCTTAATCCCCCAACTGTAGGAAAGAGCAAAACAAAGGTCAGAACAAGACAAAACTGCTTTCCACATTTTTAAGAGATACTGCAGCAAGTCTTCAGCCCCCAGCATCAGGCTTCTGGGTAGCTGTAGTCACTGATTCATACCTCATTTCTGACAAACTTCATTGAGCCAGTTGAGCTGATACCTCTTTCCCAGATGAGAACAATTAAGACAGTAAAATGGAGCAGGCACACGCTCCAGACTGCTTCCACATGCAAAGCAGTGCCATGGAAACAGAGAAATGCCAGTGCTTCGGGAAGGGCAATCGGCAGGCACCAGATGAGCACTGAATGCAGGGCTGAGGCAAACAGCTGTCAGCAGGATTACTGACACAGACTGCATTTCACAGGGCAGCTCACATGAATACTGCAGGAAGGTATTTAAAAGTCTGGACAGGAATTTGTTACTTCATCATTAGCTACCGCGTTATCATTTGCCCGCACAGACAGCACAAAGGGCAGCGGCGTGACCTGCAGGCTGGAGAAATTAAGGATTCAGCTTCAGCTTTATCTCTTCAACAGCCATTTCTGCTTGTTTTCCATAGCCTGTAATTTTATGCCTTTCTATGCAATACAAGGTAAACACTTTTTGTTTCCCAGCTAAAGAAAACAGGGCAGCCTGTGGATTGTCCTACCGCCCTTTCTAACTCAAATAACAACAGACAAACCACTTGTTCCCAAGCTTGGAAACTGATATCCTCTGAAGCATGGCAGCCTCCCTCTCCAGCTCCACACAGATGCAAACATCTGCTTCTGTCTACTGCAGGTTCCTGTGACATCTGCCCAAGGAGTTCAGGGAATGCTGCTCCTCTCCATCTGACCTCACTTCTGATCACCGCGAGCTGAACGCTATCAGAACGGGAGAGAGGCAAACACAGCAGAGAGGAAGTGAAGATAAGAGGCAGCATATGCTGAAGAGGCAGCAAGGGCTCTGCCAGATGTTCTGCAGGGAAACATCTATGGATGTGGCAGACACATCCATATCTAACATGTCAGACACATCCCCATCCTAGCTCTCCTCGCGTGTCTGCTCCGTCAGAGGTTAACAGGGCACTGCCCAGAGGAGAGGTCTGAGGCACCCCACTCGAGGCATAGCCAGGGCCTGAAGCCAGAGCTGAGGATGAATTTTAGCTCTCGGGCCAGACTGCCCTGCAGCAGCCTTTCCACCTGCTCTGCCCTCCGTGGGGTCCTGAGGCAGAGGTTTGCTGCAGGGCATCAGCCAGAGCCACTTCAGCACAGAGCCACCACAAATCCACTCCCAGCTCAGCAGGCTCCCTCAGCAGCTGCAGCAATCCAGCCTGTCTAGCCTCATTTAGCTGATAATGTCTCCCAGCCCTCTAACCATTCCAATGCTAATCAACACACGTGCCAAAAGCACCAGAAATCAGCCACACCAGCCATACACACCTCTCATAGCTTTTTCACTACCATTTTACCAGTGCCTTTGTGAGCTGGTGAGAATTCCTAAAGGACTCAGCCTTTCACGTTTTTGGAAAATTTATCTTCAAATTAGATGCTGCGTGTATAACCATAGAATGATTTAGGTTGGAGGGGACCTTAAAGATGATCTGATTCCAAAGCCCAGCCTTGGAGGGCACCTTCCCCTGCCCCAGGCTGCTCCAAGCCCCATCCAGCTCGGACACTCCCAGGGATGAGGCAGCCACAGCTTCTCTGGGCAGCCTGTGCCAGGGCCTCACCACCCTCATGGTCAAGAACTTTCTCCTAAAACATCTAACCTGAGCCAACTCAGTGCAGACATCAAGTTCCAAAGGACCCTTGCAATAAATACTTCGGATGGCCAAAACAGGAGCCAAAGGAAGCCCAGACATCACCTCTGTACTGGTACTGGGCTCTCCAGAGGGAAGCAAACGCTGGGCTGCAGCACACCTGGCACACAAACACCCAGCAATCCTGCAGGTACAGCACCTACCCCTGAGCTTACCTGAGCAAGTGTTGAAAATTATCCACAAAAGAGAGTGTGGGAGGGGGAAAACCCCAGAGCACGCCTGCAGTGGTTAGAACACTGTGATTTGAGAGAAAATTAAGGCATTTTCATTATTAAGTCCTTAATGAGTATTTGTTCATGCCAAAAGCTCCCTTTCTGTGAATGAGGTGTGTCCCCCCTTTTCTCTTTTCTCACAAATCATAGCAGCCCAATGAGAAAAAAAAATTAAAAGTAGTCTTTTACTGTAAGCCAAAACAAAAGAGTGATGCTGCCACTTGAGCTACATTCTTCACACCTTCTCCTAACATTCTCTAATAACACGTTTATCTAAAAACTGCTTCAGGAGGCTTTTAACCACTTCTGTTTATACAGCACAGAGTGGAATGACCAGTGGCTAAATTTCGATCATTGCTCAAGAAATCTGGCTTTTGGAGTGAGTGATTTCCTGTTTTGCTCTCACTGTAGGACTGATTCAGATCTCCCCTGACGCCACTGGAAAGTGATTTCAGCCTTTATCAGCCCAGGGCTCCCAGATTCTGCAATTCACAGCTCACAGACACAAGTGCTGCTTATTTGGCCACGGGCTGCTCAGCTGGGAGGCTCCTGAAAAGATGTGGCTGCCTGGTCTGGAGAAGCCCAGCACTCTCCTGAATTCCTGTGCTTCTGATGGATATGGGCTGCAAATGGGATGATCCTGGACATCCACAGGAAGAGCATGAAAACCAAGTATGAGCATTTTCTTAGGTACATTCCAAAAGCATCAGTTCTTTAAAGCCTCTTTAGTGATAAGAAGGTGTGTCCAGCAGCACATCTCTCAGTCTAGAAGAAAAATTTGAAGGTATTTCTCATGTTACCAGAAGTATATGGCTAAGAATAATAAACTTTTTATTTCTATTTGCAAAACAAAGCCAGACAGCCTAGATTTTTTGCAAGGAAGAATACTAAACACATCTGTCTCACCTGGAATGCCACAGAGTTGGGAAAAGCTATCAATCAGCTGTGATCAGGGCCATAAGGAAGCTTTACGTTTTTACTGCAGATTTTTGTCCCCAGGCTTTAAAAACTGATCTGCACATTTAAGACTCGGGTTTCTAGGGAAAAAAAGTTTAAAGCTATTCTGCCAATAAAAATGTTAACATTTTATTTATAGAAACTTTGCTCACATCTTACAGCAGGATAACCTTTAAAATGTGCCATTTAATAATGGACAATAAATAGTATAAACACATTAAATGCAATACAGGCAGCTCAGAGATGAATACACACACCTCTAATCGAAACAGCAAATTTCTGACAGCTCCTACAAATCAGAAATTTTGATAAGCACTTGTCCACTTTTGTGAATATTTTTTCCTGGTTATTCAATTCTAGATTAGTAACTTTACTCAGGTTATTTTTTTCAAATGCCCAAGTCCTGCATTGAGGAGAGATGGCCTCAGGTGTTTCAGATGACAGTGAATAAATTAACTTCCAGGCACATTAGCAGCAAACATGACATTTCTCAGCTTCATTCTATGCAAGTGATGACTGTCATACCCATATCCTCAATTCTCTGTCCCTGAACTATCCCAAAAGGTTGCAAAATACTCCAGCTTTTACCTGCAAATATCTACAGCCAGATGCCACTTTTGGATTTCCTGGATTTTAGAGAAAAACACCGAAGTGTGTTTTTCTCCAACATTTTGTTGGAGTTACTCCAGTGTGTTACTCCAACATTTTCCTCCCCCCCTGCTCTCTTTTCGGTTTTGGCAGATTTCTATTTTTAGGTTGTTTCTTCTGTTATAAAGGCACAACAAATGGAACTTTCAAGCACAACCACACAGATAAGGAGGTAAAATGGAGGTGAGATGCATGAGCACTTCCACAATAACCCCTCTCAAGTCATCCCTTCCCTTCACACCCTAACTCATTTGTTATGTTAATTGTCCCCAGTGATGAATGCTGCCCTTCCCTCCCTCTGCACTGCCACAAAAGCAGAATTTGGAGCAGTTTGGCACAACTCCTTGGAGCCCCCCAAAGAGCTGCTTCCCCCACTTTGTGACTGCCAGGGCTGCAAGTGCCCAGGTGACCTGCAGCTGTATGAACCTGCCAAGAGCACCAAAGCCTTCTGGCAAACCTGCAGCCCCTCCACGCTCCAATTCCACCAGCAGCTCCTGAGGCAGCCTCTGCTGTTCCACCCCTCCTGGCTGCAGCTGCTTTGCTTCCCAAGGGTCCCTTTGCTTCCCAAGGGGCCCACCCCGCTGCTGAGGTGCCACTGATTTTGTCTTGATAAAAACCCAGTCCACAGTGGGCTGGACACTGCTCCAGAGATCCAGGAGCCAGACTCCAAGCACTGCTGTCTCCTGACAGAAAGGTTTTCCTCCCACCCCAGTCAGTGGCTCTAGCTGACACAAAGGACCATTGTGATGTTACACCACGCTGTAGCTGCAGGGCTCAACTCCTTCAAGGAGAAGGATCAACAAAGAAACAAGAGCTGTGGCATCGTCCTCGGAATATCCAGGCTCCAGGAGACTTTGTGCATCTCTTATGGCTGTGAAATTCATTTACAATTTCAATTTCAATTCAAGTTCAGGCTGTAGAAATGCAAGAGACCTGAAAGTCCTTCTGCTGCTGAGGCCAAGCATGGACCAAGTGACAGCTCCACATGCTGAGGGACAGGCTGTGGCCCATGCCAGGCAGACCTTGTGAGGGAGCTTGGCTTTGATGTAGAAATGCCTTTCTTCCTCTATCTTTGAAAGGGGAGATGTGCTACACCCCCCTACAGCTTTCAGAACCACTAGCTGTGCTGCACAAGTCTTTATTTCCCCCTTTCCAGAGAGAATAAATCTCGAGGTATAAATTGGGAGCAGATGGAGCGGGATGTGGACTGTCAGCTTCCATTAACAGCACCGGGAACTCGCCACAGCCAAGGCAGAGCCTCTCATCCCAGCCTGCACAACTGGGGAGCAGCTCCTTGTCTGTGCCAGGGCTACTGACAGGAGAACACCAGGAAAGCCAGATGTGACTGCACTGACGGCCAGGCACTTATTGGCACACGATGGCTCTGCCCATAAATCACTCCAAGCGATTGTTCCACTCCAAGTGGAACAGGGCTGCACCACAGGACAGCACTGGAAAGCTGTGTGGGGAGCAGAGGTGGATTTCTGGCATCCCAGCCCTCCTTCCCTTCAAAAACGCCAAGCTGCCTTGCTGAAGTGCAGCACGGGAGGGCTGGTGATCCAGCACACTGTGACACTGCTCTGTGCTGTCCCACACAGCTGTAAAAAAGCCCGTTTTGAGCAGCTGCCCTCTTAGCACTTTTCATTCCAAAGGAAGGGGACTGCAGGCACCTGCAAGCCAGGGGAGTGCAGCCAGGAGCACAGGAAGACTCCCCAGGAGAGGAGCTCCCTCCAGCTCCAGAGGAAGAGCAGTTTTGAGGAAAAACCAGCCCAAACCTCCACCTAGAACCTCCTGTGTTGCTGCTGTATTTGCCTTTCCCAGACTTTCAGGAGTACAAGGGAGCCAAGCATGCTGTGGTGGCTGCTGGTGCCTCCTCTGCTCTCCATCTCAGCACTGCCCCACAGCTTCTGGAGGTGCCCCATCTGTCTGAGCCTGCCCACACCAGCCTGGAACCCCTGCCAAGGCACCAGCCCTGTCCCATCACTGCCTGCTCCCAGAGCACTCCTGTCCTGCCACAGCCCAGCCCGGGGTCACAGCACCCCACTGGGGAGAGCTGAACCCCGTGGTGACGCCTGGGAAAACTGTCACCCCGAAGAGCCCCAGATCTGCACATCCTTCAAGATCCCCACCTCCATCCTTCAGGACAGTTCAATCACCTGCAGAGTGAGGGGACACTCACTGTGACAGATTCACAGCCATGCTCCTTTCTTTTCTGAAAACACAGCCTGCTGGGCATGGGGAATTGGCTGTACGGAGTGAGTGCCATCCCCTGCAGCACCCAACTCCTGCACACAGCCAAACCCACCATCAGACTGATGCACCACTTCAAACAGCTACAAAGCCTGGGTATTTTGGAAAGCAAAGTTCTGGAGATGGAAAATGTTGATTTGGCACCACCAGCTTTCTCCAAGCCTCTCTGCCTGCCTCAGTTATTTCCTGTTTAATCACCAATTCACACGTTATCCAAATTTTGCAAACTGGAGAGCAACATATCACCATGCTGCTTTTATGAATAGAAGAAATGTAGCCATGGTGTCAAGAAACACTGGACAGGAAAGGAAAAAAAGAAAAAAAAGCCAGCTTTCAGCAAATTGCCCTAGTCTGAAGTAAGTCACAAGATCCATCAGTCCACAAAAAGAATCTCATTTTTCAAATATGCAATGAAATATCACCTCTCAGGATGGTCTATACCCCACAAAATTAATAAGATACGGTTTGGCAGAAATTCAGGTAGCACAGGAGCAGGAAATAAAAGGAGGTATTTAAAGAAAAAAAAGAACAGGGGGAAAAGGTTATATTCCAATTCCTAAACCTCCTTCTGGAGAGAGACTTTAGTCAGGCCAGTAGATGACAGTAAGAGTGACATGGCAGGACAAAAATGATCCAGCTTCTGTCCCTGGACAAGCAGTGCAGCCTTCAGCATCGTCAGCCCTGCCTTCATGGCTGCAGCACACTGATTGCTTGTGACAGGGGACAAAGGACACAGGAGGACAAGGAGTGCTGGGGGCAAACAGCCTCTCCCCAGTCCTGCTGATCACAGCATAAAGTATTTGTGAAGTGTTATGGCAGCACTGTGACAGAGCCCAAAGGAGCAGACGAGTGTGCAGAGTCAGGGAGGATGGGTTACCTCGGCTCAGGGAGGCACACTGCGAGAAACTCCAGTGTTTGTGGCTTTGTCCTTGCCCTCCAGCTGTGACAGGGTGCTCAGTGGTCACACACCCCTGCCCTGAGTGGGCTCACTCACAGCCTCTATTCCACCCCCCTGGCACCACTGACCACTGGGTGCTATCCCAGACGGAAAGGAAGCAGGAATATTTCATGGGGCATTCACCTGGGATAGTCTGTAGGTCAGACAGCAACACAGGTTGATTCTGGTTATTCCTTGGTTTTTTTCTACCCTTACCACTGATTTGAGCCTAAGTGTATCCTACTCCAGCTCAGAACTGGAAGGGAAATTAAACACTGGGCAGATTTCACTAAGGAGGATTTAGGATAATGCACGGTGTAAAGACAAATAATGCTCTGAGTGGTGTTAAGGAAGGAATTTAAAGCAAACACTTTGAATTCACCTTTTTCAGTGAATTCATCTTCTCCAGTGAACAGGAGAAGATTCCAGAGACTCGGGGTTGCTGGTGTGTTTGCAGAGGTAAAAGCAAGTTTTCAGAGGGAGGAAAGATCCTGAAATAATTATGAACAGTTAATTTAAGCCCAAGTGCAGGGAACACGGTGAGGAAGCCAGAAGGCTGGAGAGATGCAGATGAGTCACTGAGCTTTCTGCTTGAGGCAGTCCCTGCTAAGCAGCCTGTGCAGGTGACAGCAGCCCCTGCTGCTCCCTGCCAGAGGCTGGAGTTCCATGGCTCCTCTGCAGGCTGCCACATCCCTGTGCTGCAGGCAGGGCCGTGGCAGGGAGGAGACCTCACCTCCCTCTCCACAGGCAGCAGTTTGAGTGGCCCTTCACAGGCTGTGACTCCTGACAAAGGCTCCAAGGTGAACTCCACACACCTGGCTCTGAAGGCAGGAGAGCTCCACATGGGGAGAAGTGTGATGGGATGGAGCTGTGGAACAGCAGCAAAGACACACAGCCTTGCTAGAACACCACTGTTAACCAGCAGTGACGAGCTGTACACAATAAAAACCACTTTTAGCCCTTTGCACCATCATGCACACCCCAGCCATGCTTATACCTTGCTGAGAAAGTTTCACAACAATGTGAATTTTGCATTTTGCAGAAGCCAGAAGTGCGGCTTGGTACCACACTGCTCTCCACACAAAATACCCCATTTGTCTGCTCTGCACATTGCAGGCATGCTGCTTTGGGAGCTGGCAGTATTTGCAGAGGAACTCTCACCAGCAGCAGAAGAATGAAGCCTCTCACCCTCCTCTATCAGAGCTGTCAACAACCCATTAGGGTCCAACACCAGCCTTGCATTCCCCATATTCCATCCTCAGAACCTCCTGAAGGGTTCTTCAAACATGTTGCAGATCAAAAGCATCTGTTCCAAGGCACTTTTTAGCTGGTCACGGTATCCTATCTGAAATTCTCTTGCCTCTATTTACCCAGATTTCTGTGTTTGATCAGTAAAACATGCCACAGCTCAGAGAACAGCAGCAGTTGCAGATTGTCTTGCTCCTGCCTTAAGGTTCTACCTCTCCACAAAAACTGGAGGACAATTCTTTCCTAGGACTGTGGAATAAGTGGAAAAAACCCACAAAACAGTTTTAATTACATCCTCAAAAGGATCTCAAAGAGGCATCAACAGAGGGGATATTCAGGAAGAGACAAAGGAAGTACTATTAATCCCCACACTGGAGATCAAGACCTGAAGTAAAGGAAGATTAAATGAACCTTCTTTGTTTACCCAGGAAGTCTGCATCTAGCCTGGAAGACAAGTCCAAGTCTCCTAATTTCCAGCCCAGCCTCTTAGCCACAAAACAGACTTCCTTCCAACTAATAAAAGCTTACAGGAATTCTAGTTCAATGTTTGCACGCAGGCAAATCAGCACATCTTCCACAGCAGGAGACAGAATGCAGATGTACACAGGAAAAAAAAGGAACAGATAAAAATGCTGGTGGACATGATCTTTTTAGGAATTTTTTTTTTTTTCTGGCCCTTCCCCAGCACACCCGCTCCTGCCACCACACGGGCCAATAAATCATCATGTCTCCACATCATGCACACACAGCTTGTGTCTCTTGCTGCACTGCCACAGCTCCACTGAATTTATCTTCATCTTTGCTCAGGAGACAAAAGGAACCATGCAGAACCCGCTAATGGCAGTTAAAGGAAAGACAATTAGACAGATGATCACAGTAATGTGAATTAGTTTGAAGAGCTTTCAGGGCCCTGTGCAGTGCAGCCTCCTTCCCAGGAGCTGAACAGCCTGGGCTCTGCCTGCTGGAAGCTGTGAGATGGTCCCCAATGATCCCAAAAATTCCTGGGCATCACCTGCTGCCTGTATTCCATCATGGAGACAAAACATTCTGGAGTTCTAGCATGCTTGTGAGCCTTACAAGGCAACCACAGGGCCAGGCTGAAACTGAATCAATACAAATTAGTTCCAAAGTGAGAAGTTGCTGTCAGTTGAACAGGAGAGGCGATTCCACCCCGGGAGGACAGGAATGAATAAACCCTTTTTCCTTTAACTCTTTGCTGGCTGCCATCGTGGTTTGCAGGAGCCAGTCTGGGGACAGAGGGTGCCCAGGCTGTAAAATAAAAGCTGGAGATCTGCAGCTCATGTGGTGCATTGTCCCTGCTGCTGACCCTGTGCAGCATATTGAGAATGTTACCCCAGCAGGGTGACGCATATTTATTTACACAAAATACACTGTCAAGTTAAAATTGTGTGTGTGTGAAGATACCTGCACTTGGATTGTAAAGGGAATATTTCTGTTACAGCAATGGCTTGGGACCTGCTGAATGCCTGAATGCTGAAGGTGATCAGTGCATCTCCCAAAGAGCCTCTGAGCTCAGCTCCTGTCCCATCACCAGTGTTTGTTTCTCCAGTTGGATGGAAACCCTGGACACAGCCAGAATTCCACCTGGACACAGTCCAGCAGCAGTGAACATCATCTGCAGACTTTCAGGCATCACCACTTGTGAAGTTCAAGTCAGACTCCAAGGTATGCTAGTGCCATTTTAAAGTGAACCATTTTAAACACCCCTAAATGTTTCTGCAAAACAACCGGTACAACTCCTTGGGAATTCTGTTCCTACACAAGAGCACAATTTCACCCATCAGGAAACACACTTTAATGAGTGTTCCTCTGCAGGATCTGTTCTCTGGTGCTTTTACAGATGAATGTTCCCAGATGTTCCTTTCAGGAAGAAGGAGGAGCAGGAGGCACACGATGGCTCCCCAGCTCGGGACAGGGCCTGCTTTCACAGCACTGCCCATGGGGCTTGCTGAGGTAAAGGAGGGCTTGGATGCAGCACTCACAAACCTGGCAATTCTAACATATTCAGCATTACAGATGGCTTCAGTGAAGGCAGGAGATACCAGCTCTGAAAAATCTCACATGGAATCCTAAAGGGGTTTGATGCTTTTTAGCACAGTTGGTAAAACACCAGGCAAAGGCTCATCCAGCCTGGGCTGCACCCAAGCCCTGTGTGCCTCTTGGACTGGCAGAGCAGGAAGGCTGAGGATGGATGAGGCTTTGTAACTGCCCAGGGGGATGAATCCGGACGGGATGGGAAGCACACTGACCCTACAGGCAGAAAGAACCAACTGGTGCCAGCAGTGATGCCAGATAATTGAAATGCAGCTCTTGTGACACACACCTAAATGTCAGACTGTGCTAAGCAGGAAAGCTAACACACATGAACTGCACAGACACAAGGAATCCAAGAGCTGACATGCAGCAAGCTCAGCACATCATGAGGCAAAACCAAAAAACTGTCATTTGTCAAAGACTCACTGTATCTTTCACATGCTGGTCATGAAGGAGAAATGCTTAATTTAAAACATCCACTACAATAACATCACCTAAGCTGCATAAGACACCATGCAAAGGATGAGCCAAAAATCACAACAATATAGGAAAAACCCCTGTTCTTCAACAAAGCAGTTGAAAAGCTGCACAGATTTATCAAGAAATTATTTGCCTATTAAGTTCCCATAAATTACTAACACTAAATTGTATAAATAGTATCTATTTGCATGGGGTGCACAGAATGGAAAGACCAGAACAAGCCTTAAATTCTGGAAGCCCTGGGGTGAGCCGTGCCACCCAGGCCTTAGGGGAGAATATCAGCAAATCCACATTCTGCAGTGCTACTGCAAAGTCTCATCTTTCTCAGAGGTTGTTGCTGTAAAAGACCTTCAATATACTTGATCTCATTTACTTAAAAAAGACTGTCAGAAAGACTTGTCAGCAACTTCTTAGAAAGGCAGCAGAGGGAGGGGAAGCAGATTGTTAACATTAGAATATCACCTTCCATCTGGATGTGTTTAACATAGGATCAGATACAAGATTTGGACATAAATTTGAAGTCCTTGGTCTCATGCCCAGATTAAATCTGAACTTAAGAACTTGAAGACATGTTCTTGTCTGTGGGATGGAGCATGTTAATAAAAGCTCCAAACACTCCGGCAATTTCACTGCTTATACTCCCTTGCACTTCTTTTAAAAAAATGTTAAGTACATTTAAAAAAGAAAAAACTATAAAAAGCCATTAAACACCTACAAGCTCTGCTGTATGCAGAAAAAAGGAAAAAAGAAGAAAGTGAATAGACAGAAGCAATATCTCAAGTTCTGCAGTTTCAAAGAGTCTACTAATAAATGGACTTATTGATGGGCACCAGCTGAAAAGAAATGACATGACTGCCACTACCCAACAATGATCTCAGTCCCAGTCTCTGCTTCTGAACAGAAGGATAAATGTAAAACATATAGAGGGATGGAGAGCACCATAAAGCAACTACTTGTCAAGGGGGCATTTTGAAGAGATGGTTAAAAAATAACAGAACTAAATGTTGCACTCACTGAGATGGCTTATTATTGACAAATTTTTATTGACAGCATCTGAGTTACTCCAATGGATGTGAATTTCAAAGGGAATTGACAGCTGCCTGTAAAATTGTGTATTTCCAGAGCAGAGGTCACCTAGGCTTCATCACATCACACTCCTGAGGGATTCCTCATTCTCCCCACCAGCTTCTCTCTGCCTCCACTTCTCCCCATCCCTTTGGGACCACTTCACCTAACGAGAAACAAACCAAGACCTGCTTTTTGCAAAACATCAGCTCCACAAAGTGGGTTCAGTAATTAACTTAATGCACAGCCAAACAATGGTTTTGGCCTGAAAAGCTGAAAAATGCAATTCCCCTGATCTGCCAGGTAACTTCAGCCTTTCCAAAGCAAGACATGTCCAACACACTGAGCACCAGCAGCCAGAGCACCCCTGCACCAGCTCTTTGGGTGCACTCACAAGATTGGTCCCAAAAACCAACCACGGATGAGCAGCACAAGAGGTGCACAGAAATTAATATTTGAAAAAGGAAAAAAAAAAAGAAAAATAAAAAAGAAAACGACAATTTGCTTCCTGCTAGCAAATCTCCAATCCCCACTTTCAATCTCCAGCCCACAGACTTGGGCACCCCTTTCTCTTTCTCTCTCCAAAGAGCCCTCTGCCCACCCCATTGTCTTAGGTTGGAAATGCCAGATGTGCTGGGGGTGTGTTCTATCCCCATCTGTCAGAGGTGGGGCAGTTATCTCTGTCCATGGGGCAGTTTTCTTTATCTCTCCCACAGCCAATCCTCCCTCCAGGAGATCTCTGCTGTCCATGGCCACTGAGTGTCCCTGCATGGCTGATCCAATTCCATCATCCCATGGGGAGATGCTCCGCCCAGGGGAGGAGCCAAGCATTCCTACCTGGATCCAATCTGCCCCTGGAACACCACAGCAGCCTTTGCCCACTGCATTCCCAGAGGAGCAGCTTTCTTCTGCCCTGCATTCCCAGAGGGAAACGAGGCCCATCTCCAGCAGCCCTGGAGCTCCAGAGGAAAACTCCCCTCTTGTCCAGGATCCCTGCTCCAGCAGAACCACAGCTGGCACTGCAGGAGGGCTGAGCCCCCATGGAATGGGACTGTGCCACCACCCTGACCCACAGGGGTCAGCTCCTGCTCTGACTCTGGCAGGGTTGTTTTGTATTACTGCATTTTTATTTTTATATTTTCTTCTATTTTTTTTTATTTTCCTAGTAAAGAACTGTTATTCCTGCTTCGATATCTTTGCCTGAGAGCCCCTTAATTTCAAAATTACAATAATTCAGAGGGAGGGGGTTTACATTTTCCATTTCAGGGGAGGCTCCTGCCTTCCTTAGCAGACACCTGGCTTTTCAAACCACACACCCCTCCATTAGCATGCTCCTGTTTTGTTAATACCCAGATTTACAGCAGCACATTAAAGCATGGCTGTGGTGAGCTCCAAGTGCTTTAAACAGCTCTCACACCCAAAGGGCATCAATGAGAAATACAGCTCTAATACCCAGGGTGGGCAACTATCCTGTCAGCAACACAAAATCCACCAAACCCAAATAAACTTCAGGAAAATCAGCATCAACCCTTCCCTCACAACTCCCCCTATCTTTCTGCAGCCCAAACCAGACTATCCTAGGTAAGAACATCTCTAGAAAAGACATTTTAAAGTAAAATCAAAGCTAGATCATAAAACTTCTAGTGACCTTTTTGAAAGAAATTATTTCTACATTATAAATCTTTATTTTCAACACCACCACCCAACAATAACCTGCCAATACCCATCTGGAATGAAAAAAAAAAATCTGTTTTGCACTTGCCATAATAAATCTCCGTATTTATTTTCTTATGTAAATAAAAAGAAAGAGCAAGAACGAAACAGATTTTTCTGGATGGGAAAAAGTGAACTGGTGGTGAATTACTTGCTTTTCCCCTGTCTTTTTTTAAAGGGAGAAGATGGGAAAAGCACACTTCTGATCAGAAAGCACTAAAGATTAAAACAACAATTAAAAAAAAAAATTTAGAAGAAAAAAACCCAAACGCTTCCTAAACCAACGACACCCTTTGCCGTGGATTTTAGCCATAACCATTTACTCCACAGCCAGATGTCACTGCAAACTTATCCCCAAAAAGCTCTGTCCCTTGCCAGCCTGCCAAAACAAACCCTTGCCTTCCAAAGGAGAGCACCACCACGGCCAGCAGCCACCACGTGCCCACATTCCTGACCAGGCTGCCCCCACAAGGAGAAGCTGCAGCACAAGGAGTCCTTCCCCTGGGTAAGGCAAAGAGCTGATGAGCAGGAATTTTTCTCACAGGAAATTTTGGTGAGAGATAGCACGTTGTCAGGCTTTCATTAAAAAAATATTTTCTTGCAGAAAAAGGAAACATTTTCTCTTTGGCAGCCCAGAGAAGGAACAGCTCCGTGTTCTGCAGTGTAACTGTACATATTTCTTTTGAAAACAGAAGTGTTTTATATAAGCTATTTGATGAACTAAGCAATCTCTGTTCAGAAGAATTACCATCTCAAACACTTGGAGAAAACATCTGCTACCAACTCCACTTAAAGGCAGGAGCAACCTCACAGGAAAGCTCTCCAAAAGTTCAGAACGTCACATTCAGAAACACTGAATTTCACAGGAATTAGTCAGGACAGGTAACTGTATATTCAATTTTATGCCTAAGCTAGGATTGTAGCTGGTTCAAAAGGGAAAATTGTTTAAAGCAAATGATCTGGAACACATTTCTAACGTTATTTCTTTTCCAGCCACTGTGACACAGAGCTCAGCTGGGCATCTGAACCACAGCCCCACAGGAGAGCAGTTGTTCAAGGCTGCCTTTCACTGTGAAAAAATATTGCCCTTCATATGTACTACTACATTGACTATGTATTTCCACCCCAGTTTTAAACTGAAAAGATCCACTTTGTCACAAATTATTTAAAATGCAAACACTCCAGCCCCAGCCCCAAGTTTTGTCACATCAAGGTGCACACGAAGTACTGTGAACAAAAAGCAGCACAGCTCATGGAAATTTTAGTACTGCCTTGAACAGAGCCTGGCTCTTCCCCTACTGCATCCACATGATCCAGTTTCCTTTTGTTCTCATTCATTCCTATTCTCACCCAACCCACAGCATTAACCTTGCAGCCCAGGTGTGCTGGAAGCATTCATGGAAGAAGAAGAGGACATTTATAGCACGTTCAGGATCTCCTCAGCACTGACAGAGGCTGGGGCAGCATCCCAGTCCGAGCTACAGAGCAGCATTTGATCATCTCTTAGCTCCCTGGAAGCTCCTCCAAAACCAACAGATGGACATGGCTTAGAAAAAAACTGCTGCTGTTACTGCTGAAGAACACAGAGAAATCAGCTTGCTCTCTTACAACTGTCCTGTGGCCACGAGCAAAACAGAGGCTTTAGAGCTGCTCCATGTGACATGGCTTGGCCATGCAATAATTGACAGGTAATCATTACCTGGACCTGTAAATCAAATTGTCTTTCACTCCTCCTCAGCCTGTACCCAGAAAAACACACGGGCACATCTCCATCCCCTACCCAGGAACATGTTAACCAGATCATAACTTCTCTCTACACCCCAACAAGGGAAAGTACTTGTGAATCAGGACAGGACAGTCTCTGAAAACACAAGAGTCAAGGCAGCAACCCTTATTCAGGCACAGATTAAAATTTCTGCCTATTTCCATTAAAAGCAGCAAGCCCTTCAGCTGCTCTGCACCACTGGGTAGACTTTAATTTGCAAAGCACTGCTTAAAAGGGAGACAATTTTTTAGAGCACCTGAGATTTAGAGGAATTATCTAAATCACAGAGAAGCATCAATTTCCAGCATAAAAAAATGGTGACTTAGAGCACAAAAGATTCTACATAATTCGGTTGCTTTCTCCTGTCTGCTTTGACAGGCAAACTTGTGCCACAAACAAAGCCTTTGTAAATTGTGTTTGTTTTCCATCCTTCATAATTAGTCCTTGCATGCTCTGATTTGTCAGCTTGGTATTAAAGAATAACAATAATTTTCTATTATAATGTAGTGCTCTAAAAGCATTTAACAGTTCCTCTTTGCTACTGAATGATAAGAGACTGCACTAATTAATTGCATTCCCTCTGTTTTATGCTTCATAAAAACTTTAGAGGAGGTTTCAAAGGCACAAAAGGACATTTAAACAGCTTGCACTCCCTGGAAAACAGCAATGTGTGCCTTGGAAAATTTCTTACTGCAACAAATGGCCACAATGAATGAAATTAAAAAGATTTCTGGTTCACAAGGACTTAAGAATTCATGCCCAGTTACACCTAGGACTTTAATTCTAGAGACTCTCACTCCTTCCCTTTGACTAGGCAACACTGAAGTTGGTAACATTCTCTCTCAAGTTTCCCCACAAATGAAAAGGTCCAATGTTTGTCAAACTTAGTGTACAAAACCAAGCAACAGAAAATACCTAATTATTTTCTGCTTTATCCCTAAAAACAGGATGGAGTTCTTTTCTGGCTACCAGAAATATTGCGAAATTAAGCAAATAAGAAGAAATAAATCCAATACAAAGCAAAACTCCAAAGGTATCAGAGTTTCAAAATGAAGATGTGTTCAGGTACAAATCCCTGATGAATAAGTATTTTCTCTAACAACATCTTGGAGGGGTGAAGAAAGGCAGTGCAATCTGTGAGCTATCTGAGAAATGCTGAGAACAACGCCCAACTCTTATTTAACAAAACATGGAACAACTGTAATTTAATGCATCATAAACCAGGTTCAATTCATTTCAAGATGTTTTAATGAAAGATAGCAAAATAAGGGACAGATAATCTATCTGTGCTCCTTATCCTACAAGTACATATGAGCTCATGTCAGCACCGACACTTTTCTTTCTCACATAATTAGGATGTAGGATGCCTATTACTGAGACACCTACATAAATATTAAATTAGGACATTTATTCTTCTCAGTTATTACAGTCAAGCCACTGGAAGAAATCATTTTCCTTCTACAAATCTTGCATTAATCATGCTCTCAAAGCAATGCTACTGCAGAAGTGCTTTGCACTCACACGTGTTCTATTCAACTTTGAAGCTAAATGGTCCAAATGAATATTTTTTTAAAGATGGTGCAATACTGAAATCATCACTTTGAGATTCCCACTCAAGGAGAACTCAGCACCATGCTCCGTGTCCCATGGGGTCTCTACACTGGGCACAGTAATTGCCAGACCCTGGGTAGTTACCATGCAAAAACCCTGCCTAAGCCACAGAAATTATTCAGCCACTGGAAAGTGTAAATTCTAAGCACATAAAAGAAAGAATTCTGCCTATTTCTATTAGGCAAACTGGGTTAGAGCAATGGCACTACCACAGAGAGAGGAGAAAATGCCACTTTGGGGGGCAGACACTGGGGATGCACTGAAGAGCTCCTGAAATGCAGCTCACAGCACTCCTATGCAGCCACCAGGCCAGGGATTTGTCTCCTTCCAGTCCCCCAAAAGCCAGGGCTTCCCAGAGACTCATCCACAGCCCTGGGGCAACCAGGACTCCAGCTCTTCCCAAGAACCTGGCAGGTGCTCCAGGCACTGCCTGCACTCCAGGGGATGTTCTGTCACACTGCCAAGGCTTCAGCCTCAATCTTTGCTGCTCATTTTTTAATGAATAAACAGATAGTGTTTTGTGACTTGATAAAAGGAATTCGATCTTATCAGGTCTTTCTTGAAAAGAAAATACTGCCAGCCAAAGTCTGGCCTTGCATATTGGCTGAGCTAATTGTGCAGCACACACAGGAACTCCAAGGGATGTCAGTGAAGCCCAATTTTAGAAACCAGAGCACAGGATTGCTCTGGTGAGCTAAATGCAGTAGATAAGCACAGCAGAAAATTCAGAACTAACTCCCAAGGCTCTTGTAAGGTGAGGGATTGGTGTTGGTATTGCCTAATACCAACACCAACATTCCTGCCTTGGAACAGCATTTTCATTCCTTTCCAGCACTAGACCTGCTTAGAGCATGCTGAGTTTTCCAGCAGAAATTTCAGCCAGACAGCACTGAACCCCTATGAAAAACTGCTTATGCTCTCTCAGAAGAACCAACAGCCTCCCACCCTCTTGCCTCTCTGCTTTGGACACAAGAGACAAAGCAGAGCCAAATAATTGAAATTACCTCAGAACCAGGGGGGTTTGTCTGCATCACCCACACAGACAAGGAACAGCTCTGAGGAACTGCTGCCCCTTCACTCTGCAGCAGGGGAGAGCAAACTCAGGCACTTTCCCCTCCCACGTGGGAACTGCTAAATAAAATGTGTGAGGGCTCCAAGTGAGGCATGGATTGTCTGCCTCCAACAAGAGTCCTGTGTCTTGCTCCACTGAGCCACCAGCCACGTCCACAGCTGCTCCCAGCACCACCAACACCGTCTGCCTGCTGCCAGCTCCTGCAGGGGCTGTGTTTGCTGCAAGGCCCGTGTCCCCAGCTCCATCTGAGCCCTGCACAGCAGCTAGGACAAGCTGCTGGGGATGCCCTGGAGCAGCCCAGGCTGGCCTGACCCAGGGCTCTGGTTCCCAGCACCGCAACCTGCCTGGCGTCTCAGCGAGTGCAGGGTCCCGCCGAACCAGGGAAAAACAGCTCTTCCTTTCTGAGCTGAGCTATTTCCAGCCGAGCTCTAAGCAGCTGTTCAGAGCTGTGAGCAGCTGGGGCCAGTCTAGGTGTGCCTGAGCTGCAGTGTGTGCAGCAGCAAAGGGCACCAAGCTGGGCTCAGCGAGCACCACGCTCTGGGGGAACCCACTCACCCTGCACTTCACAGCACGGGGCACCTCCTGCTCCTCCAGCTCTGGGGCACACTGCAGAGCACAGACACCTTAAAAAGCTTCTGGTGGAGAAGGGGGCATGGCTGGGTAAACACCTCAGCTGGAGTGAAGTGCTGCAGCATTTGTCACACAGCGTGGCTGTGCAGCTTTAAAGGCAAGAGCAGCTTCAGGATTTTGTGTTATTATAACAAGGCTTTGCCCATGACACTGCTTGACTGCTCTCAGCCCAGTGCAGACACTGGAATGAAGACTACATTTAATAAACTTTGCCACAACAGCTCATCAAGAAATATGCCTATCATAGACAAGCTTATTGTAACCATTTTTATAGGTTAGCTTTGTCAACTCAGCAAAACAAAGCGAGCTGTACCAAGAAAAACTAAATAAAATCTCTTTTAGCTGGCATGGCAATGTCTGTCAGGGCCTCATCAGCACAAGGTGATAAAAACAGAGTCAAGGATCCTGGTGCTCTCCTGTCTCTGTGTCATGAGACAAATGCAGCAAGTGCTGACTTGGGTGGGATATGGAGCAGCCCCTACCCTGAGGAGTTTACAAATCGAAGCAATAATTACAGAAGGAAAAAGAAAAGGGTTACTTTTACTCCCCTCCTCGGAAAAAGGCCACAGATAATTGGCCAATGTAAGGCCACAGCTCTGCAGGAAATGAAAAGAGGGCTGCCTGTTCAGCTGTGTCAGGCACTGACCCACAAGACCAAAGCCCTCTACACCTGCAGAGTGCATTTCTAAAAATGCACAATTTGAGCTCTGTGCCTTTCTTTGGGAAGGTTCCTCTTTCATCAAGAGGGATGCATGACAATCATTCACAAGAGATAAAGAGTTTGAAGAAGAGAGGGTACATAATCACCTCAGCAAAGGATGAATCACTTGCTAAACACTCTTCCCCTTCATTATTTTATCGGGAAACCCAACCTCCCTGGGAGTCAAAATACCAGAGTCATGCACGTTTACAGCAATGGCAAGGAGTGACACCCTGGCATCCAGTCTTGCCAATGGCACCGTTAACAGCCCAGGGAAACAACAGATATTCCCAACACAACAAGCACAAACACAAGGAAACAGAAACTGGAGAAATGGGAGGCTCGTGCAGGCCTGGGAGGGTCTCTGCTGTCAGATCATCCACATCAGGAAACAGCTGACCAACTCCAAGAAAGGCAGTAAAACATGTGAGTTCTCCACTGACAGCACTGGAGCAATTTTTTAACAAGCAAACAAACAAAAATTCAGGGTTTGTGGGTGAGAGTGATGAGCAGATGGGGCAATGCAGGGAGCAGGATCCCCATCATAAGAAGACAGAGAGGACTCTCTTCCAAGAGACGACAAGGCTGTCAGCAGGAGTAGCTGCCAGACAGGGGAGTGCTGGATCTGATCTGCTCTGGTCAAGGTAACCATCCTGTTAACACAGGGAAAGGCTTTTCCAGCCCAAGAGCAGGTGCAGGGGTGGATGAAGCCGGGAGGAGATGCTGATTCTGCCCCACTTGCCCGGGAAATCCCCCAGACAGCTCTGCTCTTCCAAAGGCAATTCCATGTGACACAGCTCTTGACCCATTTCAGGATCTCAAGGCCACCATGTGGCTGGATAGGCTGTGACTGCTGATGGTTGCAATTAGCACTTATTAACACACTGTAAATTCTCCTCTCAGGTCAGAGATCGGGTGCTGGGACTGCCTCTAAAGCGGACAAACCCCGGCAGCACAGACCAACCTCCAGGACAGTGTCTCACTTTTGAAACATCTCACAAATCAGCCTAGATGGTAAATTTGGGCCCAAATTCACCAGTTCTTATGCCAGTGCTTGCCCTGGACACTCAGGAAGGCCACAGAAGAGCACAGAGCTCTGGAAGCACCAGGAGCTCCCGCCCCAATCCCACCGATGCTCACAAACACAGCCCCAGTGCTGAACCAGAGCCAGCATTCCTGCAAATATTCCAAACCTGGGCACCCAGCACCCTTCCCTTCCTCTGATGATCACCTGCAACACAGCCCTCAAGAGGGGAGCTGGGACACCACGCTGCAAACCAAAAAAGCAGAGCAATGCAGCTGGAAGCGGCTGGGATGGGGGCACTCAGGTGATGTGAATCCTTGGATTCCTGCCTGCCAAGGAGAATGCCAGCTCAGCCAGAGCAGGGTTTCCTGGAGGCTTCATTCTGTGCACTTCCAACGTTTTTATCTGCCAAGACAGTCATGAGCCATTTCATTCTGGAGTCTGCTGAAAGGGACATTTCAAAACATAAGGATTTTTCTTGAGGGTTGAGATCTGCTTCAAAAATACCAGCGAGGTCAATGCAAGCCTTTGCTAAGCTCCAGACTTCAGGAAAAACACTAAAAGAAACAAGTTGAACTCTTGGATATGACTGCTGAAACAAACCTGTGCTTGTCCTCTGCAAAACATTTCTGGGTCAACAGTACCAATAGAAATCTCTTTGGATCACATAATTAGGTGATTATGACATAAACACACAATGTCTTCTACCAGGAGAAAGTATTTATCAGTGCATTTATTCAGTGATATCTACAAGGAGCCTCTCATATCCTGTAATATGTTCATTATCATTTTTAAAACCTATAAATCAATCACAGAAAGAGGTTACAGCTACTTCAGTGCAACCAATCCCAATTTTTATATTCTAACCAGTAACAGGTACCCTGTCCCACCTGTAACAAATGTAAAGAGCACTTGAAATACTTTGCATGTATTTTTATTTCAAAAGGCTGCAATAGTCAATATGCATAATGATGAAACAAATTAAAACATCCTACTTAAAAAACATTTCTTTAGAGGTTCATTAACTCTGTATTAAACCATGTTAGGATATAGCAAGCATATCAACAGGGTAGGAATTAATTACATATTTGCATTTTTGTCACACTCTGCAGTTATACAGAGGGGCCTGACTGCCACATTTATCTGGAACACAATTGTCACTGAAGCTGAGGGAAGCTCTCAGACAAGGCCTCCAGCTCTCAGGACAAGACTTTGCAGGGATGCTCAGGGAAGTCAACTGGCATTAGTTTAACACAGGACTAAAAGAAGATTACCTAAATTCTATGTGGATGCCTTCCTTCAGAGAGAAAGTGGCTTTAATATGATTTCTTTATTTGAGTTTGGAAGTGAACTCAATTGAATTAGGCCACTTTAATGGTGAAGAAGAGCATCCATACACAGTCTTTATGCAGTGCAACAAGCTGCTTTAAAAATTAACTTATATTATTTTCTCCATGCGCTCTTCCATTCACTAACTCTCTAGGAAGGCTATAGTTTTAACACTATTAACCTGATTAAATGAAATTTCACTTTCTCACATTACAGTATTCCACTTGCTAATGTGAAGAAATCACTAAATTAAAGTGAGCTCCCTGGAAAAGCCATCCAGTTTCAGAAGAAAGAGTATTTTTGCTGTGGTATTTCAGTGAGTTACAGGACTAGAAAAACACTCAGCCTTTTTTGGAATTTGATGAGTGGCACCCAGTGCAGTATTTGAGGGGGTGGGAAGGGGGGGTCTGGAGTACCTTTTGGTTTTCCTTTAAAGCCAGACAAGTTCACTAGCAGAGACCACGTTCCACATGTACCAACACAACGCACATTCCCACCTCTAAATGGCCTCTAACATCTCAGCCAGCCTTTCCTGCAAGCCAGCCCAGGAAAGTCAAACAAGGATGGCTACATCATTATCAAACACCTCAGAGGAAAAGACAAGGCAGGTAAGGCTCAAAGGATGTTTGACACGAACTGCCTCGAGACTAGACACTGGATTTTACAGCTCCTACTGGCAGGGAAAGAACAAAGATGAAGAACCCAGAATGAGGTCTGAGGCAATCCCTAACTCTCCAAAAGTATTGCTTCTTTTCCCCAGACAGTTTTCAACCTCAGCCCTTCTGCCATGTTTGCACAGAAACCCTGCACTAAAGGTGGGGAGGTCTTTCAGCAGAGCTGTAAAGGAAAATCTCTGCCCAGAACAGACTTGAGGCATGCAGGGCATATAAATGTATTTTTATAGTTCCTCATTGCACCACGTCCCTCTGGGAATCTCCACCAGAGCACATCAAGGCTCCACAGACACTCAGGTGTCCTGCCAGGTAATAAACAGGAACTGAGCCCCCGTGACTCCCTGCACTGCTGAGCAAGGAGCCAGGCACAGCCTGGATCAGGACATAGCTCCCAGCAGAGCACAGCCACAGCCACCACTGCTGGCACAAAGAGACAGGGCACAGCAGCACACAGCTGGGAACATCCACAGCTCTGCATTTTCTCCACGTCTCCCCACAACAGCCACATCCAAAACGAAGCTGCTGCCTACATCCAGGAGTTAAACTGCTCTGATATTTATTATTATTTCTATTTAACTGCTCTGACAGCTGCCCCTGTGGTCTGATACAAGTTCATCGCTCTTAAAACAACAAAACTAAAACCAGCCGGCTCAAAATTATTGTAACATCTCAAATAACAGTATAAACAAAATCAGTGGCTCCCAAGCTTTCCTTTAGACCTTCCTGGCCCCTGAGCTAAGAACAGAGGGCAATTTCAGCTTCACAGCAGATCTCCAGGCTGAATGCTTAGGATGTGGCAGATGCATGTTTAATTACAACATGTTTGAAGTAGGCATCAAGATCAAAAGGAAAGAAATGTTACATTGAAGAGAGTTGATCTAAAGCTGCAATTAGAAACGTGAACCCAAGGGAAGGAGTTGTTTGAGTTGGTAGGAAGACATTATACACAGAATTAGGATCAGTGTTATGGTTTTAAAAATGGGGCAAGCAAGATAAGCAGCAGCACATAAATTGAGTATTTACACAGCTGCAGAACATCTACCAGGAGAATTGTGAGAATGTGTGTTTGGAATGGTGAATGGGGAAATCTTCTCCACCTGATCCTGTACAACAATCTGCTTTGTTGCCCGGCTGCTCTTGAATCTGACCAGAAAACAGACATTGATTGAAGCCACGTGTATCCAAGCAAAATATGGACCCACACTTCCCACTTATTCAAATAAAAAACCCAAACAACAACACTATTAAAGCCTAAATTAAAGTGTTTATTTAAAACTTAAATGGAGGAATATTTTGCTTAAAAGCCTAGAAATAAAACTTTTTCACCTGGTTATGTTGCAACCTGGTAGCAAGGAAAATAACTTTACTACTTTGCTTGCTACTGCTGTGCACAGAAAGACAAATGCTGGTCAGTTCTGTCAGGGAACTGCTTTCACAAAAAAACTCCTCTGGGAAAAGAAATTGCTCAATGTTCTTGAACTAACAGGTTGACCAGTTCTTTCATTAATTCATTGGTCCTGGCTTATCAGCAGGCAGACTTGTTTGTATTTGTCTTTACTTTCAAGATGTTTATATAAGAATAATTTATTAATTCTGTATGCCTGTTTATTTGACATAAAAATAACTTTAAACTTTCTCAGGTTTACACTTGTACTAACCTTGGAAATTACTTCACCACCACTGTTGCTTTCAGCAGTGTGCTTTAACACAAGGTATTTCACAGAAGCTGGTGATAACATTAACACAGGTGAAAGTGATGTCACAGGAGATCAAGGTGGACCTGCTCACACCCACAGTATCCTTGGCCTTCTACTCACAGCAACTGGAAATAAACCTGGAAGCAAAGAGCCCCAAACCCCACCAGGGCAATGCTGGGACCACAAGGGTCCTCTCCCACACCCATTTCTGCCCCAGCACCCTTGCCAAAGCCCTGTGAAAACACCCACAGACAACAAGTTCAGCCTCAGCCACCCAGAACAAAGTGGATAAAGTTCCCAGCTGACAGGGAACGTGCTCAGTTGTGGAGCAGCCCTGGGAGGAGGCAAACACCCCTCGCTTTCCTGGGAGATCACGACGCTTCACAAGAGCCTTGCCTGCTCAAGAGCTGCTGCAAACTTCCTGACACAGTCACAACCAAAATGATAAGGATTATTGCCCATCAAACCTGCCCTCCCCCTCCTTGCTCCCAGTATCTGCCCCAGCTAAGGCACATTCTCTGCTGTCCCTGCTCCCCTCTCCCTGCAGCTGCCCTGCACATTTCATACCCAGCTCCAGATGCTCCAGGGGCACCTCTGAGATTCCCTTTCCTCCAGCCCTGCTCTAGGCCCAAACCCGAGAGCAGGAAACGTGCTGGGGCAGAGAGCAAGGCTGAGATCCCTCCCTGCAATCTCCAGGAAGCAGGTGGTTCCTCAGAGCCCACTGCCAGCTCCCACATCCAGCACACTCCAAGCCTGGCTGTGGCCGGGGCTCAAACTGCTCCTAAATATCCTAAATAGCCTCCTCTTCCCCACACGCTGCGTTTTGCTCTGTCTGGTGACACAGTAGCACAGAGATGGGAGAGACAGGTTTCCTGTTTGCAGAGCAGGCTGTGGCAGGGCTGTGCTCCCATCCAGCTGCTCATCCCTCAAACCAGCCAACAATCTGCTCTCGCTCACTTGGCAGCGCACCGCTGGCTCCACTCGGAACTCGGGGACCCCCAGGTACTTCCAGCCAGCTGCTCAGCCACTGAGCCACCCTCCTTGCTCTCCAAGGGAAGGAGGCAAACCCTGGGAATGACAAGTCCTGATGTGAGCAGCTGCTCGCTCCTGCTCTGGGGCACGCCAAGGCTGCCGCTCACACTGGCCTCAGCGCCCAGCACTGCCAGTGAGCTGGGGAAAGGTGAAAGCCAGAGGGGAGCAAACACAGCCGAGGGGACATCCAGATATGGGAAAATCTTGAGGCCTTGGACTCAGTCCAGAATTTGTCCTTTTGGCAAAGCTAAAACACATCTCAAGTTTAGGCCAGAAAATTAAGAAGGATGGCTTTGTGTTTGGATGATTTAGGAACAGTATGTGACTGTCAGTCTTGAGAGAAACACACCTTAAAAGAATCAAATTAATAAACTGTTAGAAACCTCCAGGAGTAATAAATACTAAAAAAAAATATTTAAAAATAAAAGTACTAACTTACTGCACCTTGCCAAGCATGTGCTACTGCAGGGCTGTGACCAAATAGCTCTTCTATTTCCAAATACATGACACATGCAAGCTATAAATAAACAAGTTCAAGATGTGCATTGATATCACAGACATCATTTACTCACTCTGCTGTCCTTTACTTACTGCAGCCCATTTCTGATGTTGTCTTTACTTTCTTCCCCTCTCCAGGCACAAAAACAGCACAGCCTGCCAAACACCATCAGGTGCATGCATCAGCACTCATCTTTTATTCACTCCATATCATTTCTCAGCCTGGATTTCCTGTGTTCAAGTACTGCTGCAATGTAAAGTCAGATCCTACATCCCTCCAAAAGATGGAAACTCCCCAGATCTTATGTTAAGCTACCAGCTGCTCCTCAGAGGATACTATACACATGCTCAGGCATTTTAATTATTATTATTTAAGCCATAAAGTGCAGGTGGGAAGAGTCAACCAGGAAACAATCTAGCGTTGCAGCATCCCTGGAATCGGTCACCAAGCATACAAAAGGAAATGAAGTAACTGTAGATAAGTATTTTACAAGAGTGTCAGATAAAAAGAAACAAATGTTCAATCAAAAAACTTCTCTATTTGCATGGAATTGTGCAACAGTCAGATGAAGCCCCGTTCCAAGTCCCATCCTTATGTAATCCACCAGCCAGAGATTTCTGGGGTGACTCATTCAAGGTCTTTGTGAATTTGCACCGAATTTGCCTGCCAGGCTTTAGGAGCAAGGAGCACAAAAGGGTCTTTCACCTCCGCAGTGCTCCTTCCTCCCTGCTGGAAGTGCTGAGGGGATGCCTGCAGAGCCTCCAGAGAGCTCCCCTGAATTTCCAGGAGGAGAAGAACCTGCTCCCTTCTGTCCATGCTGTACTCAGCCCGGGCAAGTACATGGTGTCTCTGAGATGCTGATTAGCTCAGGCTCAACAAAAACCAGTTTCAGTCTTCTGAGTGACTCAAAGACTGAGCAGACACCACAGAAGGTCTGTGACAACAGCAATCCTTCAGCAGCAGTTTGAACCTTGGCACTAGAAAGGTTAACTCCAGCTCATTCCAGGTGCTCATCTGCCCAGGTGGCAGGAACACAACCTTCACTCTCCTCTCAAGCTCAGAGAGCCAGGGTGAGCTTGCCTTTTCCCTGAGCACTTCAGCAGAATGATTTCTACATCTTGAAGTGAACAGAAATCTTGAATTCAAGTGATATTGCTGGAGGTTCTTGGAAATGAGACCTGGACATGCAGGTCTTGGAACTGAAACCCAGGAGTGTCAGGAGTTACTGACGTGAGCAGCTCCATCCCTGCACGTCCAACACAGCCTGAAACTCAGATGTTAAATACACTCTGCTCATTCACAGCCACTGAGGAAATTATCCACCCCATAATTTGAAAACAAACACACTTCATTCTCTGCTATGGCTGATGTTGAGATCTTTAAAAGAAAAAAAAAAAAAAAGCCAGATGCACTGAGGAGAGGATTTGGAATGACTTGCAGGGGTTTGGCTCCAAGGATTTTCACACACACAAGGCCTGCAGGTATTTAGAAGTTTTGCTGGCAAACCCATGGCTGCAATCAGCCATTAATATCCAAGCTTAAGGAGCATGTGGCTTCTGAAGATTAGCACACTTTTTCCCCAGAAAAGCAGGCAGTTCTAGAGACAGCAGTGGTGCTCAGTACCAGAGACATTATTTACACTTTCATGAAACCTGCTGTGCAAAAGGCACGCTATTTTCCAGAAGCTTGGCATGAAAGACCCCACCAGACAGAAGCTGGCAGCAGGAAACCCAAGAGGCTTCCATGGGCCATGAAGAGGCAAAGGAAAGCCCAAGGGGTTTTAGGCCATGTGTGAAACAGCCAGGCTGATCTCAGCCCGCTGCTGGAGCCACTGCCAGTATTCCCAGCAGAGTCTGAAGCCTTTCTAGCTGGACAAACAGCATATTTCAAAAATGGAGCTGGATTTGGACAGTCTTTTAAATCTGATGGTTTCATAGCTTACTAAATAACTTCTGCTTCTGGGAAAGTGAAGGGACTCCAAAAATAGTAACATTTTATCTCAAAATGTTAAGCTGCAGCTCTACATCCATATAACCTCGGGATCCAGACTTCATTTTGCCTTTTGAGTGCCTGGTTTTGTACGTTCACAACTTACGTGGAAAACGATAAGGACTAAGGGTTAATACATGAACACTTTAAGTTAAATGAGAATTAATATGACAATCCTGGGTGGTTTTGAACAATTAATTTTTTGCTGGCATGTCACATTAACACTAAGGTGGGATGGCTCTGCTTTGTAATTTAGTATCTTGAAAGAAAGGAAGAGTACAGGCACCCAGGTTCTGCATGAGATCTCTATTCCCCTAACCCACGGGCTGTACAATTCCAGAATTAGGCACTGTGTTAACTTGCTCTTCAGAGAAGCTAACAAGAATAAAAGAAACATCACAAGAATGCACTACAGGCATTATTTTTTTCCCTTCATTATTGAAGTGCTGTAAGAACAGAGGAGTATTTTCCCCCAGGTATTTACTCAGCACGCCTTTTCCCTCCTTTTAGGCTGTTTATTTTCATTTAAATGTAACAGACAAAATATTTAAACTTCACAGTGTAAACAATGTATCAGATACATCAAATGCTGGACTAAGTGGGCCAAAATAAATTGGAGATAGCTTGCATTCTCTTTGTTGCTGCTATACTGATCTGCAAATGATAGCACAATCTCCCCTTGCAAAATGCAGCCCTGAGTGTTCCCAGCTAGCTGGGGGGATAAAAGCACACCTGAGTCTTCTCATTACAGCACCCAGACAATTTGATTTCATTCTCATTGGTCATTCATTCTTGGGGGCTCCACTGCAGCATCACATATGTCTTTATAATCTGCCTTCCACCTGTGTGGCAGCCAGGCTGTTCCTGCCAATAAATGCAGCTTTAATTGTGTCTGTGGGATATAAAAAGCAATTTTCACAGAAATAAACAATCACCCAAGTCAGCTTCTCACAAACCAACTCTGGGCTCATATTTCTTGATCTTGCGGCAACTCCAAGCCTAAGACTTCTTTTTACCAACATTGTTCTAAAATCAGAATGTCTTTAATCAAACAGGGCATTTTAATAATCGTGTTATTGGCAGATTAACTTTAGCATGACAGGTAGCTTTCCACTGCAAGTATAAAAGCAAGCTCTGCCTGTGCGAGCTACAGGAATAGAAAGAACATAAAGCACATTTCAAAAATGTGATTTTACACTGTCCTTGCAGCTACAGTGGCTGTGTGCAGCAGAAAGGAAAGGTGTCTTCCCTGCCAAAACAGGACAATATTTAATGTACTTAAAAGAAGTATCCAACAGTCCTCGTGGTTGGCAATTAATGTCTCAACTGCAGTTCTAGATTAATGGTTAATACACTATTTATTTCTTGTGCTGTAAGGAATGTGACATACCTAAGGGACCAGCACATATCAGGCAGTAGAAACTGGAAATACTCTGAAAGCCAGTTCTGCTCTCACACCAATTTTCCTTCTATTACAGAGACAACAGCACTAAGTGGAACATAGATGTCAGGGACAAAAACTTGCATGATGAGTTGTCTGCTCACACACTAGAACAGTTCAGTATCTCTAATTAAGCAGAGATCAGAAGTGCCATGAAATAACAGAAATGCCTTTGGCAGCAACTTATTCAGTCACATTTCAAAGATATTTCTTAAATTAATCTCTGATGATCACTTACTGCCAGTACTGCCTGAAATCCATGGTGCACTCAGCCTTAGAGACAGCAACAGCAAATTTCATGCTGATGTTACATGAAATTGAAATTTTTGAACAAACAGTTCAGCTTTTGCTACTGGTACAATGTTCACAGGTCAGCTGACTGTTGCCTGTCAATTTAACCATTGGGAAGCAGACAGAAAGGCAGACAGGACAGCTGTAGTCCAGACTACCAGCACAAATCCTTCTTCCAGGCTTTTTAAAAGTTCCCCCTCAGACCTTTATGGCATTTCAGCAAGGGAATGCACGTCTGCTGGGCATGGACCACAGGGATAAGTGATTTAGATAATGCCATGAAATGATCCTTTAAGCAGCCAGCATCAGGAGCAGAACCAATTTCAGTGCATGAAACCATTCACATGACGTGTCGTGTAACTGATGTGAAAGCCAAACATTAAGGTCTGTGGGTGCAAACTTCTTTTCCTGGTGATGTCAGGCTTTGTGAGTACAGCAGGCATTCTGGAAATAACACAATGTTTTAGCTCAAGGACGAAGCTGAGTGTGGCTCAGAAGGCTGTCACTTCCCAGAAGGATGCAGACACAGGATGAACACCAACACACAGCACCAGGAAGGATGCTGGGGGAAGCAATCCCCAGATTGTGCCACTCCTTCCCTCTGGAAGGGGCATTTTGGAACTTACCAGCCCATTAGCACCATTTGATGAGGACATGCCATCGGGTGCTCGATCAGGTGGATGCACCATCAGGTGAGCTTTACATGCAGTACAGGAGCCCAGGGGTTTTCCCTTTCCTGAGCTCCATCCCAGCGTGGGAATGAGCTCCAGAAGAGCAAAGCCTGGCTGGAGGTGGCGGTGGGGCAGGGTCAGAGCTGAGCCCTGCACAGCCACAGCAGCTCCTGTACCCTGGCAGAGGGCAGGAGGCACCTCATGGCAGCAAACACCAGCTCCTCCCTTTGCACCAGCCCCAGGAGGCACTGCACTCACATACTGCAGCACTGGCTCCAAATGAGCTCCTGGGCTTAAAACCCATTAGGCCAGGCTTTAACCCAGCCTGGCTACACCACTGGGCTGCCATCAGCCCCTGTCCAAAATGTCATTTAAGGCACTTTGGGGCAATGAGCGATGTGGCTGCTCTGAGAGCCTGTGGGGACAGGCAAAACACACCCAAGAACACCCACACACAACCACCCTCCCAAAACCTCACAGGTTCTGAGAACACTTTTACCTCATCCCTCTGAACACAGTGACTGCACAGCAAATTTGCAAGCCTGTCCAGTCCTTCCTTTGGGCATCAGACTCTTCCAGAATTATGGTATCATGGGAGTGAATTCATTAATCTGATATATTTGAGCAGAGGATTTCAGACTGCATCCAGAAAACAATGACCCATGTTCTTTGGAGCTGCTTTTGCTAAAACAGGAAGGAACTAAATTAGGGCCTGCAAGTGCCAGGTAGGCCAGGGAGCAAAGAGAATGAAAGAAAAACTAATAAGAAAATTTAGTTTCTGAAAATGGCTACACTTGAAAGGTCAAGATTGGTCTGTGTCCAGAGGGAATGAATAGTTCCTAGAAACTGAGAACACAAATGTAGAAACTCAAATGTAGGCTGGCCTAGAGAGTACCTGTGAGAGTCAGGAGACAGACTTGTCAGGTAAGATGCAGGACACTTCCACACTGCTAGCACAGTCACCAGAACACCCCACATTTCCTGCCAATTATCCTTCCTCTTCCACCTTATCACCTGGACTGTATATAGAAGAAAACCTGAAAGTGCTTGCAGGTGAAGCAATAACATTCTCAGTCCAGAACATTAATGATAGAAGAGTTTTTATTCTGCCCAAAGCATCTGACTACTGAGTGAAGCAGAAGCACTGCAGTTATTACACTGCACAAATTCCAGCATTTTCCATTTCCTGATGCTGCTGCTCCAGCTGCCAAGAGCTTGCAGAACCGTCCTTGTGTCCTTCCATCCCCACTGCCCCTCAGAAATGGGGGATTCTTTTGTGACCTGGCCAGCACCTCACGGGGCACACACTCCCAAAGAAAACAAATATCCTGTCCTTCCTGCCTGAAAGCACTTTCCCAGAAATCTGAACACACACATGCCATGAAATCACCCAGCCCAGCAGGAGAGGTCGTGCCCTCTCTGGCCACCCCAATGCATGCTGAGGAAAAGCAGCACACAAAGATAAGTGATCCGTGTGCTTTTCGTGTAGAACAAGACCACAACACTCCCAAAATCCGGAAATATTCCAGCAACACCCTGTTGGGCAGACCAAAGACAGATGACTGAACATAGCCAGTGGCTTGCTTCCCACAAGAGTCTGCTCAGGACTTTATTTCAGTTTATTTTTCCCTCAAAAACAACAGTTGCATTTAAAAAAGTTAGAATGGCAATCTTGAAGTAAAATCCTCAAGGTATTTTAGAATTTTCTTTCACCATTCTAAATCATTATTTTCCCATCTATATAATGGACACCTCAAAGGTACAAAACTTGCATTAAAACTTGTATTGCAAGCATTAATATTGGTTTGGAATTGCACATGAGGGTAAATGAGATTCTGTTACCAGCAAAGGAAATCACTTATTTAAACTCTCATGGAGCCACAGGTCATTGTTTCATTAAAATCCCTTCTAGCCTAAACATAATGACAATACCTGTAAGCTTAAGTAGAAATGGCATTTAAAGGCAGTTGGCCTTAGCACTGGCATTTAAAGTAATGTGGGGATAATTCCTGACATTTACTGTGCTGCAGGGAGAGCACGAAGGGAACAGGCAAGGATTTGAGCTCTGCTGATGCCCAACAGTTCAACAACATTATTAGTGTCAGTACTAATAATGGCCACATTAAATCTCCACAAACAGTCCAAGTTTGGAGACACTCAAGGAGCACTTATCTCCCAGCAAATAAGAGCTCAAACGCTGCTCAAAGTACTTGAGGATGCATATTATAAACTTGATTCTGGCACTGTGGAGGATTATGGACACAAATGACAAAAACTCAAAGGGGTAAGAGAGCTTGGCAAGCCTTGGTGTTTCTAACCTGAGCTATCAGATGAAAAAAAATACTCATGAGTAAGATGTCAACAGAGTAACAAAAAATTTGTGTTAAATAATTTTTTCTAACTTGAAGAGTTACCTGGAAATGTTCAGGTAAAGGCTCTGCCATTGATTCTCGTGGCTGTTCTAAAAAATACCTGCTGAAATTATTAACACAGATCTGAAATGTCCCCAAACCACTCCAGAGACATGCAGCACTTTCTGCTGGTCAAAAAGACAGAAGTTTCTGCAAATGTCAGGACTCTGCCACCTGCCACTACACTTCCCCACCCCTGTCACTTGAGAAAGTTACACCAGCAGTGTTGGCCTCTTCCAGTGACCATCCCAGGCTCCATTCATCTCTATTTATGCATTCTGCTTTCTTAAAAAACCTTTTCTATGCTATTCTACCTGTTAAACCCACAAAGAAAACCCCTGTGTAGCCTATTGAACCCTCTGAAAATATTCCAGAAGAAATTCATGGTACCTGAGAGGCTCCTGTCCTGTGATTCTACAATTTTTACCTTAATTTGGCAGTGACATCTCCAGCAAACACTTGAAAGGACTGTTTACTCACAATGGCATTTGAAAATGTTAAGCATCTGAGGCACTGCTCTCTGAACACAGACATACATCTCAGACATGCTATCTGGAAGATAATCACTTGATTTTCAAGGTCCAATTAATTACTTCAAAGTTCACTCCTTCGGAAAAAAAATATTTTAAAGGACACCAGCAAGGCCAAAACTTTCCCAAAGCTTATCAAAGGCACATGAAAAAAAGGCTCCTTTCTCACTGAGCATGGTACAGAAGCAAAAGGCAGCGAGTGCTGCTTCTCCAGCACTTTTACACACGCCAGGGTGGGGCTACAAAAAGGTTCTTGGGAAAGGCTCTATAAATAAGAGAGTGGCAGCAGGATGGTGGGAAGGAGAAGGACTTCACAGCACACTGACTTTTATGGTAATTTCTTGCAGGGCTCTCAGCAAAAGCCATTTCATGGGAGACAAAATCCCCACAAATCAAAGCAAACAACCCAGCAGCCCCTGTGCTCCCCAGCACCCCCAGACCCTGCCCCACCCCACACCAGCCCTGCTCTCACAGGGATGGGGCAGCCCCTCAGCTCAGCTCTTCTGCTTTTGGGTCACAGATCCAGCCTTGGGGCATGAAGATCCTTCCCTTCCGACCCCTCAGCCTCTGGGACTGAGGATTTTGGTGGAAATCCCAACAGCCACCCAAGGGACACCTGCTGATGCCTGGAGGGGCAGAGCTTGGCTGGACAGCAACGTGCAGAAATGTGGGAAAAGGTGGAAAAACTGGGCTGGCTTGGCCAAACTGAGCAAGGAAAAGACAAAACATCTTCCAATTAGCACATCTCGTTAAGGTTTGGTTACTGGCTGAAGGACAGGGTGCAAGCTGAAAACTGAATGTTTGGGACACTGGTGAATACACTTAAATCTGCTGTTTTCTGTGACAGCTACTGTTTGTCCTGCAAGAAAGACTTGCAAATTACACATTTCATAATAAATATCTGATTAATTAAAAAATAAGTCCACATTTAGCCTGAGTTAAGCTCATCTTCTTTGGTCACAGGTCTATTTCTCTTTCTAGCAAGTGCAACAAGAGCTTCTTCAAAAGCAGAAACCATTCACAGACGTTTCCTTTGGAACTTTCCATCAACGTTGGCCAGGCCAAGCCTTTCTTTATTTATTGCACAACTTCTCTAGGAGGTAAACCCATACAATCCAGGAAATAACAGCAGACTTGTTTTCTCCTGACTTCCTTCACATGGCTAGAACTCTTGGGGGAAACCTGATCTCAAAAAAACCCAAAAAACCACCACCATATCCTGTGGTGTCCCACCACAGCACACTGCCTTCAGAAATGTGCACGAGCGCACATGGATGCATTTGACTCCCACAACTTTTAAGTGCCTGCACTTCCAGACTCCTGACACACTGTTTACATGCCCAAAGCAATCCTTTCCCATGGAATTTCACCAATTTTATGTGCCCTGGGAAATGAAGAGCTGGAACACATTCAATACAAGCAAATACATGCAATAAAACAAGCTCAAATGGCTGAAACTTTTAGGGATGATACACAACAGAAGGCAATAGAAATTGATTTACTATTATTCTCTATGCAAAATAAGAGAGCACGCTTTGCCATCAGAAATATATATCAAATGGAAAAGTATTGCATGAATTGTAACAACAGTTTCATTCTTCAAAGGATATCAGTGAAATAATGATGATATGGAAATGCTAAGTTCTAAAGTTTCTCCCCAACACCACACAGTACTACATCTTCTAACTAGTTAGAGAATTTTTTTCAGGTAGGCACTAAAAACACAAACCTCATTCCAAACTTCCCCTGGTTTCCAAATGTCTAGTGAGAAGTACCATAACAGCCAACAAAAAAGTATTTAGCTGACAACTACTAAAGGAGCTTTTTACTTTTGGCTTGAGCCTTCAAATATTACACACACTAGAGACTGCTAAAAAAATGGATTATTGGCACTGCAGGATGCCCAGTCACAGGTCAGGATCCCATCCTGTCAGTTGTTTTAGGGTCGGGACTGGAAGAGAGCAGGAGAGAGCCTTGACTGCTCCTGTCAGAGGGGGACTCTGAGCCCACCCACCAACATCATCACTCCCCCTTTCCAAAGGAACCATCTCTTTCTAAAGAGGAACCTTGATTTCATCTAAAGGATAGAACCCAAACTAGAGACAGGCTCAGTCTTATTTCTGCTGAGTTAGGGTTAGTTATGAGCTTTCAAGAACTGCATTAAGTCACAGAATTTTCCAGTAAACGACACCATTTTAAAGCATTTGTGTTGAGAACAAACACAAATATCAAGGTGGACCTTATAAAGCAGTGATTTCTATTTCAAATACTCTGAAGTGTCTATATTAAACCCTCCAGTGTTGTTACCACTACAACTTTCCACTGCTTCACCTGAGGTCTGTGGTGTCACAGGGCAGGGAAGGAGTCCAGCCCAAATCCAGCATTTCCCAAACTCAGCCAGCAGCCAACACACAGCAATGGAATCACTCCATTGACTCACACTGGAATTACAGGGGAGCTTCCAGAAGCCCTTTCTACCTTTTGAAGCACCTGCCAACACCAAACCAATCCTCACCTCAAAAAGCAGAGGATCTGAGTTCTGCTGCTCCCCCTCTTAGAGATCCAGCTACCAAAGCTTTAAGATTTCACAGGGACACAGTGAGACCTGCCACAACAGCTACACTCTGTGAGAACCTTGAAGAATTCAAAGTAGACTTGAAATTAAGAATTTAAATTCATTCATTCATTCAGCTGCACCCACAAATTTTCTCACTTTTCCATGCCCAAGTTCACAAATTCTTTTAAATTGACATTTTGCCTTAAAAATACAGAAACTTTTCAACGTTAAGGGCTGTGGAAAGGTCTAGGGACATTTTCAGTAACTTTTGCTTGATGAGATAAAGGCAAATGCTGTAGATTCCATATGAGAACAATTACAGCTCTTTTCCCCCAGAGCTGTCAATCAGCCTCTTGCAAAGCAATGCCAGTGAACTTGACAAGACATCAGATTACATTTCTGTCAGCTTTAATGTTAGAAACTTATTTTCATTAATTACTCCAGTCAATCAAAAAGGAGAAAGTAATTCTTTTCCTTTTCTTCACTGAATGCATGGATTGAAGCAGTGGAGCAACTTTGCTTTCAAGAGAAATTACTGTCCCCAAAGGCACACAAGTTAACACAAACAGTGAGCTCTGTGACCTGCATGTCAGGGCACTGCCCACAATTCAGATCTGCTTATCAGGATGGATCCAGCCCCAAACTGACATGAGAAGGTGGAATCCAGCAAGATGTGGCTCACTGACAGAACTCCTCTCCCAGCTCTCCACAGCTCAGACAGTTTTCTCTTTCACCAGAAGGCAGCTTCAGTTTTAGTCTCCCTACCAATGTAAACTAGCAGATCATTCTTCCTAAAAAATAAGCAAGTATGCTCATTAATTCTGGAGTTTTTCTTCAGGGATGCATCCTGAGCTTTGGGAATCACACCAGCTCACACAGCAAGCACAACTGCTTCTGTAACCACACAGTGAAGTCACTTCCCCTCATACTAACAGAGGAGAAATGAACAAAACTTAAACCTAAACCAAACTTGTTTAAAACACGGAGAACAGGTTAAAATTTTGAAGTAACCACAAATGCCAAACAACAGCAACCCAATGAAAATTCATTCCCATTTCCCACATTTTCACATTTTTTGTTTTTCCAATGACAACATCAGAAAAGCCACAATCACTGCATCCTCCACTATAGCTGTACTTCTATTTCAAAATGTTCAGTTGTCGCTGTCTCTCCCCAAAATACAGCATTAATTCATTGGTCTAAACATCAGTATCTCTGCTAGAGCAGCATCCCTTCAGCACATTTGTACTGCCAAATGCATCTCCACGTGGATGCTGAAGAGGCTGCAAACACCTGACTTTGCTCACTGCAAACAAGGGTGAGGCAACAGCAACTCCACCTTCCCTGAGAGGGCAAGGAACTACACAAGGAAATTATCTGAGCTGCAGAGAAAGTTGTAATGGCAGCAAGAACAAAGAAGGAAGCAGATGAAGTCACTCCCTGGATTACAAGCTCTCCTGTTTGGCTTTCACACCTGCAGAGAAGTTCAGCTCGGTCACTGAGTACACAACAAGGTTTTCCCACAGTCAGCCACACCACCACTCCAAAACAAGCCTGGAAGTTTCCTTAGCACCTAATATCCTGATAATTATTTCCAGGCGCTTAAAAAGGCCAAGCTAATGATTACACTTGTAGCAACAGGTGTGGATTCTCCACAGCTGGCAGCAAGCCTTTCCTCTCTGCCTCATTGCTATTCACCTGCAGGAACAGGAAGCCCAAAGCCCTGGGGGAAAGCTTCAGACACAGCTAATGATTATCCACAGAGGTGGGAGAGGGCCAGAGACAGCCCCTGTCAAACAACACACTCTTGATTTCCACTCCTAAAAGTGCATTTAGAGCCACCCTTCGAGGGCTTGGAGCAGCATTACAGCAATACCTCCAGTGACACTGAAGAGTTCCTCGGTGCTGAGAGCTCAGGAAAAACTCATGTCCCAGTCCCAGGAGCCTGCAATGCTCTACACAGACAGGGGCTGGTGGGACAAAGCTTCACTCTGCAGAAATGCTTTGGCAGGAGGATGAGCACTGTCTCCCAGAAGATGACACCAGCAATCAACCACATTTAGCTGCTGGCTGAGACACTGGGGATACTGTTAGAGGCTGCCTGGTGGCCCATCTCATCTTTCTCCCAAATGACAAATTAAGTTAACTTCAGAAAACTCAAAAAAGCCTAGAAAAATTGTAGCCAGGGATGAATAATCTCCCAGAATTTAAATACATTCCATATTGCCTTACCAGATTTCCTTTTCCTACATCTGCTGTAGGATTACAGGGAAGGAAAGACGTTTAGTCCAGTGCTTTCAGAGCCTTCAAGGAAGCTTCCAATTATTTGGGCCACCACTTATCTGTCACTCCAGGATTAGGCAGCTACAGGCAATGAGGAAATGTGCATCAATATCTCCATCATTTGAATTGACTTGTGAATTGTCCAGGAGTGAAACACTGCTGCCAAATGTCAGATCCCAGAGGAGACCTGTTCCATGGCAGGAGTTAAACCAGCAGCTACAGCATCAGTCAACAAGAAGCAGCCTTGCTCACACACAGGGCAAGCACACTGCAGAGAGTGCCTGGAGATGTGGGATTTAAAAATGGGAGGAAAAAAACCCCAAGTGTTTCTTTGCTCCCCAAACAATGAAGTGCAGTGAATTCTGCTTTAATGCATCTGTACACTGAAGGATTTACCTTCTCTTACCATCAGGAATAAGGGTGCTCAGAAGAGCTTACTCAACTGCAGCTCAGCCAGCCTGGGCTGGCTCTGTGTGGCACAGCACAGCCTTGACAGAAATCACCACCTGCCTGGTGTATGAGAATCCTTAAAAACCCACCTAGAACTTGATCCACGACTAAATCCCCTCCAGCCCCATCTATTCTGTGTGATCCTGTGCAGGTAAGTGCATTTCAGGGTGCCACAGCTGTCAGCCACCCTGTGTGGATGTGACAGCAGACACTCACAGAACCAGAGCACAGTCCCTTCTCCTTCGTGTCACCTCCTCTGGAGCCAGCACCACCCAGGCTGCTCTCCTCCCTCTGCCAGCACCACTGCCCCAGGGGAGTCTGCAGGGAGCTGCCTGGGCCTCTGGGACACCCTCCAGGAAATCCTGCTGGGTGGGAGTAGCTGGTGGTGTCCCCAAGCCCATGGGGAACTGCCACAGATGAAGTGAAGGGTCAGCAGCTCACCAGGACACCTCAGGGAATGCAGGACCCCAGCAAGGGCTGAGAGCAGGGACAGCCCATGGAAACCTCAGAAAAACAACCACCATGGACCAGGAACACTGACTATGCCAGGACACCAAATTAGCATCCCAAGTGCAGCAAAAGCCCCCAAATGTGACTCTTGTCACTCACACAAATGAGCTGAGCAATGCTTAAAGACCTGAGGACACAAATGTCTACCCCAGTGTGTGCTGGTGATGTGGATATTCATGAATTATCACTTAAATTATCTCCTCTTAAGGGACCTTGCTAGAAAGATTTGTGCCCAGGGATTTTTTTTCTAAGACAACACATAAAAACTCATCTCTGAAAACTGATTTGGCTTCAAAGACCAAGCTCTATAACTAGCTTGCTTTCTATCTTGACAGCATGCACAACATGAACTCACTTAAATACTGCGTGATTTTGAATTTTCTGACACAAATGTATGCTTCTTGCTAAAATTAAATGAATAAAGCTGCAGAAGGACAAACATGTTTTCCTCCTTCAGAGAAGGACCTTTCCTTGCCCAGCTGTGTAAGTGTACACCCATACATCTTCATCTTACTCTGAAGCTGAAAACCCACACAGTTTAGCTTGCCTGCTTAGAAAATGGTCTAAGTGAAAAAGATTCTGGAGTTCAAACAAAACGCTCCAAGCTCTCTCCCCCTGGTTTGCAAAGGGAGGATTTTTTTGCACTCTAATGCAATATTCATCAGTTATTTGCCTCCTGATCTAAGGTTTCCATTTCAAAAGTTGTTTATCATCAGTGTAGCATTCTGAAGTGACTGGAAAGCAGAAGCCTGCTTACAGCTGGGAGGCTGCCAGGTGAGCAGCAGAGCTCCTCCATCCCAGCTCCCTCTGGAACACACAGAGTGCACACCAGCACTGTGAGAGCAGCAGCCCAGCGCTGCCCTGGGTGTCACCCCACAGCTCCAGCACGCCTCTGAATCACTGAAGCACCTCTGATACACCAGCACTAGGTCTCTGTGAGGAAGATGGAAAAAAGCCTAGAGGATGCAGCTTGACAGAACACACAGTTAGAAAGATTTCCAGGTCACACAGCTGCAGGATCTTGCAATATATTGCGTTTTTTCTCAGGTTGTTGGTTTGTTCATCAGTAGCTGTCTGAGTGAAATTGAGTCTCTGGAGCAAACACTGCCATTCCCATCACAATGTCAGTCAAAGACGTTCCCAGGCCACTCCTGGGAGATCACACATTTCAAAGGACATTCACTTCTTGGGAGTTGAGGATGGGGGGGGAGGAAAAAAAAGAGAAAAACACAACAAAATGAAGCACATACACAGAGCTCTATGTTTGTGCCACATTTAAAACTCCAGAATCAACTTTTAGACAACCTCTGTGAAAAAAAAAAAATCAGGCACATTTAGACACAAGAGATAGGACTGATCCTTAAAGTCAGCAGAACATAAATTTATTAACCCCCATCAGAGTATGGCTTGTGCCTTCAGGCAAATTCAGGTTGGAGTACTGCACTGTCACCCCAACTAATCAGTGCAGGGTAAAGCACAGATGTAGATAAAAATAACATCATCATATTTGTCTTTAACAAAATTCAAGTCAAAATTCAAGTGAGGTTGGATTCTAACCAGAACTGCTCACTCCCCTGACATGACAGCAAGCAGACACTAATGTCTGCCCCTACTCCCCATGACTGTAACTGCAGGCAAACACGACATTCAAGACTTCCAAAAGCACTCCACTCAGTGCAAGGCAGCTTCCTCAGCTCAGAGCAATGAGTGATTCCTCAAGTTAGCCTACTGCATTTTATCCACACCTACAGAATCGAGTGCTGAAAAATACTTTTACAAACCCAGCTATGAAATCCAGGGACAACATCTGGGGTTTGGCATTTCCCAAAGGTTGCAGAGCTCCAAAAGCCTGGGCCCTTGTCCTTGCTACTCACACAGCAACACATGCCTGGTAAATTCACCTGAACTCCACACCTGAGAAGGGTATTTATCAACAGCTCATTCACTGCCCAGCCAGCCAAAGGAGAGCTCTCCACCTCTGCAGGTAAATACAGATGAAAGCAGCGGGGCTTTCACTCAACAATTCCTTTCTCAAATGATACAAATTGTGTGTCCTGCATCCAATGTGGATGTAGATCTTCAATGGTGGACAAAAGCTGCCTTTGCAGTGTGAGTCTTTGACTTGAAATGATGCTATTTTCTTCTCTTTTTGGCATATAATTTTATTAGGTCATAACAGCTTGTTCTCAGGCTAGTTCTGCAAATAATTTGCACCAAAACTAATCACATCAATATATGAACATTCAGAGCACCCAACAGTCTGTATTCCCAACATAAAGCCAAGCCAATTACACAATGTATCTAATGCCACTAGGATATTTATTACACTAATGGAATAGCTTTTACAGTTTCTGAAACAGTCCATGAAGATTATGCATGATTTGTTGCCATAGATCTTACTCTTCGAGTTATGCCCATATAATTGGCATTTTTTAGTGTCTGGGGAATTTACTTATAATGCCCTCATGATTCAGAGATTATCCTCATGTTGGTGTCATCACCATGCAGATTAAATTCAAATGTACAAAATTAAAACGTGGCTGAAACATCTCAGATATGGATGTGCTTCAAATCCCTCTTTTGGATCAGGCACAGGGAGAGGGGGGCTTAAGGCTCTCCAGAGCCTGAGGGATCTCACACTGGTCAATCACAATTTATACAACAGCAAAACTCAAGTACTTTGTCCTAAGGTTCCCAGAAGCAAATCTAGTCAGTGCCACCAGATGGATGCTTCACTTCCACCTCTCCCTTTTCCCTCCACTCTCTCTGAACAGAGAGAGAGAGATAATTCTCTCTCCCAGGTTTTTTCCCTGGAGAAGCACAGAGAGAAGAAGAGAAAACAATTCTTATCTCTATTCTCTGCTCCTGTTGTTTTTGCACATGTGGAATGTGTTAGGAAGATTGTTTACCTGAAGGGATTTGGTAATTGGATTCTGGTGATGGTTGTTTATATTAATTGGCCCATTGGGTCAAAGCTGTGTCCTGGCTGTCTGGAGACAGTCATGGGTTTTTCGTTAGTATGTATCTTTCAGTATTCCATAGTATAGTTATAATATAGTATTAATGTAATATTATATAGTTGAATAAAGCAATTGTCCAGCATTCTGAATCAATGGAGTCAAATGTCAATCACTTCCCTGGTTGGGGGCTTCCTGAATATTAAAATCCCCCTCCAAGCCCACTGTGGAATCAGGAGGTGAGTGACCTGCCAGCCACCATCAGGCTCTGCACAGGCCAGGTGAAGCCAAATGAGGCCAGCTGTGGACACTGGGAGGCACTGGCCAGCTGTGGACAGTGGGAGGCACGGGCCAGCTGTGGACGCCGGGATGCAAAGGCCAGCTGTGGACACAGGGAGGCACGGGCCAGCTGTGGATGCTGGGAGGCACGGGCCAGCTGTGCACACCGGGAGGCACGGGCCAGCTGTGCACACCGGGAGGCACGGGCCAGCTGTGGATGCTGGGAGGCAAAGGCCAGCTGTGGATGCTGGGAGGCAAAGGCCAGCTCCAGGTGTTGGCCATCTCTCCTTCAGGGGCCACGGTCTGAGGTCTCAAAATTGCAACAGCACCATGAGCCAAAGGTGCCTCCGGTGCCATGACACAGGGCAGTTTTAGCAAGTTTGGGTTCATATTTCCAGCCCTGAAACCCTCAGGTGCCACCAGGGTCTGAGAGCCACCTCAGAGCACCTTTTTGTGTTACTAGTGGCACCAAGAGGCATTGCTCAGGCTCTGAGCTGAGACTGCTGCAGACTGGCACTTCTGACCGGGCCCATCAGAGTCACCACTTCTGCTGCTCCTTGCTCTGATCATGGAACACCATGGCAACAAATGAGAAGCTCCAAATTCTATGCATGACTCGGGGAGGAAGTGCATAGTTCCTGTATATGCAAACTTTGATCTACTGCAGGATGGTCAACAGCATCTGTTACTCTAATAGCCCACATTATCACAGCCATTTAGCCAAACAGATCATAAAAAGATTGTTGCATTTGCCATATTCCTGGCAGAAACCCAGGGAAACTGCTGAGTGGCCATGACCAAGTGCCAGCATAAATCCAGAGGATTTGGAGTGATGGCTGGGGGTAAATTCCTGCATTCTTCACTGCTAGAAGCCTTACATCGTTCTTTTCAGGCCCACATTTTTAGCTACAACACTATCCTTGTGTCTAAGCACTCCAAAGAAGGTGGCACAAAGTGACATGCCATATCCAGTGACATCTGTAATTGCCAGTCCAACCATACCCAGGTCTCTGTCCCATTTTAAACCTGCTCTGAAGGCAATTTGTGAAGAGCTGCTTTAACACAACACAAACGTAGCAGAGGGGCACAGTCCGTGTGCACTGTACAGCAGCTCCAGAAATGAAAGAAAAGCCAAAAGCCATCCTTTGGCACTGGCAAAATTCCTGCATGAGGACACAGGACATGCCCAGGAAACTCAGATATCACTCCACACAGAGCTGTGAGGCAGTATTTGAGGCAGGAAGAGCAAAGAGAGGAAGAAGGACCCCCAGTTTTAGCCTGAACCCCTGCAAATATTGACTGAAATGCCAGGGAAAAGTGGAGGCAGAACGGGGAAAAAAAAGAGCTTCACTCAGCATTATGAAATGTCTTTTGTCAGTTCTCAGCCAAGAGAAAAAAAAAAACCCAAAAAACATTTTCAAGGAATTAAGAGATCTTATTTTAACAGTCAGCTTTGCACAGGACTAAGATAAGCCTTTAGGTAATTCCAAACACACACAGTGGCTACAAAAGGGCAGATAATTTTCCCCTTACACAAAGGCTGCAAAGTCTAAACAATTTGGTGAAAAAGTGCAACTATTTCAGTCTGCCAGTCAGAACAGCTGGGTTGACCTCCAGCTTCCTTTACCTTACCTACACCCCCTTCCTGGGTCCTTCATTTCAGTAGAAACATGGATTGAAAGTCCAGTATATTGTGAAAGGGGGATCTAAACCTGGGTATGCAACACACAGCTATGCAGAAGATACTGGGATGAGCTGCCAGTGGCAAGACAAATTTGCAGTCAGTACACTGAAAAAAATCTCCTTGTGGCAGGAGAAAAGCAGTGCCACTCTCCCAGCTGGTTTTGCATGTTTTAGAATTTACTGCATGCAAGTCTGAGGAGAGGAGCTTTTCACCTCATCCATCCAGCATGGATGGCACCATTGTGCTCCTCCTGCAGCATCTCTGACAGGCTCTCCCAGCAACTTTCACTGGCAAAAAAGCCTGCAGGTCTGTGTCTGCAAGAGGGAAGGAAGCAGAGCCCCAGACTGGGCTGAAATCCTTTTCAGCCATGGCACTCACTGCTGGTATTAATGCCAATAACCCAGCTTGCCCTGCAACAAGCGTGCTCCAGCCAGCCCCAAGCCAAGCCCTGCAGTGTGCTGAGGGACTGTGCCCCCAGAGCAGGGGCACTGCCTGCTGAGCCCCTCTGAGCACCATTTCCACAGACACACAGCACTCACCACAGCTGCTGAAGCATTTTCCTTGGCTGCCAAGCACCAGCTACTCATCAAACACCTCACTGAATTATGGACCATTGGAGCACTGCAACAAATCACACTGCTTTTAAGGAAATGCTGCTTTTTAAGTAAAGATCAATTGAGGATCTGCACCTAAAAAAAAAAACTCAGCTTCAGGGGAAAAGCCCTGAGCAAGGAACTGAAAGGCAAAGTTCCCCTATCTTCAGACTCCACAATCACCATAACCAGGTATTTTCCCCTGTCAGGGAAAGCATTTATATACTTAATGATTCAGCCTGGTCCTCCACTGTGGAATGCTACCCCAATTTAGAAGGAT
>VYZP01054788.1:45847-90372 GCA_013400635.1 Hypocryptadius cinnamomeus
CAGGGGTGGCACGGCCCCAGCCCAGGGACCCCCAGGGGTGGCACGGCCCCAGCCCAGGGACCCCCAGGGGTGGCACGGCCCCAGCCCAGGGACGCCCAGGGGTGGCACGGCCCCGTGGTGTCTGCAGAGGCAGAGGCAGAAGGCTCAGTAAAGCTCTGCAGGCACACTGTGCCCAGCCTTGGGATCAGGAGGAGGATCTGGTAATCCCCAGCCCCAGACAGCACAAGAGCTCTTTGGGATGAGGCACTGGGGTAGAATTTCCCTTTTGATGTGTGAGTGCAGCCTGAAATAGCAGTGCTGTACATCCCCCAGTTGCACTGGGATAATTGGGCAGCTGAGGGTCTGACATGCCCTGCAGAGTCAGGATTTACAGACATCTCCAGCCACCAGCAGTTCCCAGGGACAACAGAACACCCTGTTCCTCTCACATGAAGCAGAGCACACCTTGTACAAAGGCATGGGCCAGCCTCCACAATAAAATCCAGGCACTGGAAATGTTCCTGGGACACGAATGAAGACAAATCTGCATCCTCTACACGGCAGCCCTGCTCCTTGCCCACACTGAGTGCACGAGAACAGCTCAGCATCAGGGCTACAACACCACAAACTGGCTCTCAGAGATGAGAACACACCCCTGCTACCGGGATTTCTGCTCACAGGTAAAGGATGGACACTGGGAAGTCACACTGCTAAACGTGCCTATGTGCAAAGATTAGCTGGAAGCAGCAATGAAGATGAACCCTCACCTCCTGCCTGGGGAAAGGCAAGACAGGAGGTTTGCTCACACACCACAGCCAGGGGAAGGCACAGACAGCCCCTTCTGGGGATGTGACACCCTCCCCAGCCTGCTCAGAGATCAGCAACACAAGTGATGCCTGGCAAGGACACACAGCAGCACAAAAGGCCAGGAGTCTGCCTCCTGCCTTTACATACCTTCTAACCCAGGGGGTGACTGCAGGACACTGGCAATGCAGAAAGCATCTCTACAGTGAGAATTACTCAAAAAATAACACACACACACAGAGTGAACCCAAAACTCTTATCATTTGTAGTATTTGAAGTTTTTTTCCCACTGCTGGGTTAATACAAGCTGTCTGTAAAGAAAAGACAGGACTGAGATGATTCCCTAGGAAAGGGAGCTACAGAGTGCTTCCTGTCCTCACACACTGACCAAAAAGGAAGGCAGGGGGTACCATGGAGCACATTATTACCACTGCACATCCAGGCCAGGAGCATTTCTGCCCTGTCTGATGCCAGCTGCAAGCGTGCAGAATGTGTAAAATGCCAGAACTGTAGCAGCAGGCAGGAGAAGGAAGCAGAGTCAAGTCCACATTTTTAGTGGTAAAAAGCTTTAAGGTAAATCAGGCAAGGATTAGTGCAAAACTGACATTTATTGCCACTCACTTGTATTTCAAGAGAATCTTTCAATCTCCTGAAATAAAATAAGAAAAGGCCCAAATTTCTAACACGTTATCCCAAGACACTGATTAGTGAGGGAGTGTGTGTGTTCACACAGGAAGATCACACGCATGGAGACAGAATATATCTGATGTAAAGATGGTTATTTTTGGAGCACAGCTGAAAAAAAAACCCCACACAAAAAAATCCCTGAAAGCATAATAGGGAGAGGAAAGAGCCAGGATGTGAAGCATCAGGGAGAAGTCAATCCAACAGGCATGCCAGGAGATCAGCCATCCTTCCAGAGATCAGCAAGGCTGATGTGCTAGCAGCCAATTTTTGAACTATGCTAATAATAGGTCAGTCAGCAAAGCTGATGCTGCACATTCAGCCAAATCGATGTACAAGCTGCAGGCACCAACACAAGAGACTTTTTTAAATTAAAGAGGTAAAAAAGAGAGGGCAGGCTGGATTGTGGCTCTGTTTACTGCAAGCCCTGCTCTGCTAGAGAACACACACCAGCCCAGGAAGGCACTTTAGGGGATGTTGGTCAACTTGGACACAAGCTTTCCTTACTGAGCTATTTAAATTGAAAATTGTAACAACCAAACAGTCTCCAGCAGACAGAGCATAAAAATCTCTTGCATAAAAATCCAGATTTCCAATTTGCTTGTAAAACTCAACATTTACAGCCAAAGCTTACCAAGTCTCAGTCCTTTTAAACAAAAGACACTCTACAATCTCATCTCTACAGGAAAGTCACAACCCATGTTCAATAGAGGGCAAGGAAAACATCCTCACTTGAAGTAAAATGTTAGGATTGTTCTCAGTGCCTGAGAACTCAGCAGCACATAAACCTGGCTGACTCCAGAGTCATCCATCCTCAATTTTTAGGTTCTTTGGCTTCCTCCCTTCAGCAAATGGACCTGTGTTGTGGATTAAACCCAACATCTCGTTTTCTGTTCCTGCCTCCCTCACAAGAAGGGAGATATTTAGCAGTGGGAAATGCTTATTACAGATCTGTGTTTGATGTAGTACCATTTCCCTAATGGGCCTTGAACAATTTCCATGTTTTGAAAGCAGAGAGATTTCCTTTAAATCAGCAGCCTGATGGGAAGCTGACCTCCATGAAATATTTCCTCCCATTTTGACTGTCTGTGGCAATTCCCTACCACTTTCCCGGTCTTCTTTTATTCTGCTCACACACTGATTTTTAAGTTGCTGAGGAAAAAACCCATGAGCTTCTTCAAGCTCCCAATGCCACCATGGTGTCTCCTGATGCCACACCTCAAATTGATGAGCCACACAGGCTGCAAAACCCAGATTATTTGCTGTGCCACCACTATTATTGCACTGTTTGCTTCAGGTTCACTCCCAATTTCCAGTGTCAGTAAGAAGCAAAACCTCACATCCCCACAACAACTTGTCCCAGGGAAGTCCTCACCCAGATTCCCAGTGAAAAGATTAGCAGGACCTCCACAGAACCATCTCCACCTTCCAGAGCCTGAAATCCCTTATCCTTAATTTCCCAACTGAAATACAACAAGCAAAAATCAAAAGTCAATTTTTGCTCTCAAAAACCAGGGACAATCCACTTTCAACTTGGCTCTCAGTTCACATGTGCAGGGATGGAGTGAGTTTAGAGCAACACCATTCATTAATCTATTTCACTTCCCCTTCAGCAGGGGAGGATTGTGATCTGATGTCAGAAGTGTCCTATGGATAAAAAACTTTTCCCAGTCTCGCTATTATTTCCCCTTGTGCCCATCTGACACTGGAGAATGTGCAGATGTAATTAGAGTTTGTTTTCTGGTGTTACAGAAGTCCATGGAGAAGCCTCAGAAGTAGTAGAGCACTGAGAACACAAGGCATCTCATACAGAATTTAAAAAAACCCCACATTTTTCCTAAATCAATTAATTGCACTTACAGTCTCAAGTTTAAGGGTTTAAGTTACTTAGCTTTTTTTCTGCTTACATGCCAGAGAGAAGTGTGAATACATGTTTAATGATGCATTTCTTGGGGTTTTTAAGGGTTTAAGGTTTTCTTGGGGTTTTTAAGGGTTTAAGTTATTTAGCTTTTTTTCTGCTTACATGCCAAGAGAGGAGTGTGAATACATGTTTAATGATGCACTTCTTGGATGTTTTCAGTGCTGAGATGCACGACTGAGTAACCTTGCTCTTGAATAAATTAAGCCAAACAGCTGAGATTTGGAGCAGGTATTTTTAAACCTGGTACTAGTAAATATTCCATTCTCATTAAATTACTAGGTGTGTTTTAAATATTGATATATTAACTTCAGTCTTTACTGTATGCTTGTCTAGTGTACTATATATGCTGTAAAGAATATATAGACATAATGTAAATGTAATTTTTGACCCATAGGGCAATACAAATACTGACCCAAGTGTTTTACAGCTCTGCTTCAAAAAAGACACAAAAGAACTCTCTTACATAAGAGGCAAAATCCCCAGCAGCTGGAAAAACACCACATCATCTTCCATTTGGAAGAGGGCAATGGGACTGCCACAGAATTTACAGACATGCTGAAGGCAGACCTAATCCTCCCTACAGCCCTCGAGCTCCCCTTCCCACATTCCCTCTGTCACCTGTGCTGGCTTTTCAGGCCCAAAGGAATTGGGATCACATCAGGACACAAGGAGGAAGAGGATCTTCCGAGTCAGAGAAATCCTCTCATCTTTCATCCTAAGGAGCCACCTCATGCACTCTCCCAGCACGAGAGAGCTGCAGGCACAGGATTGCTGCTCCAGGCTCCTGTGTCCAGCTCACGTGCTGTGGCTGAGCTGCAGCAAGCTGGCACCAGCTCTGCCAGGGATGCTCACAGATGAAAACAGGCCTGCTGCTGTTAGAGGGAAACTACCCCACCTTCCCCTTGGAAACTACAAAACTGCCAGTAAAAAAGTGAAAGGTGGCTGTGCTCAGCTGGGGCTGGGCTCTTTCTCCAGCAGCACTGACAGAAGCAGAGCACACAGTCTCAAGCTGCACCAAGGGAAATACAGGTTGGATATCAGGAAAAAGCTTTTCATGGAAAGGGTGATGAAGTTCTGGAATGGCTGCCCAGGGAGGTGGTGGGGTCACCATCCCTGGGTGTGTTTAACAAAGCCTGGATGTGGCACTGGGTGCCAGGGTTTAGTTGAGGTGTTGGGGATGGGTTGGACTCCATGGTCTTGAAGGTCTCTTCCAACCTGGTCATTCTGTGAAAAAAAATTGTACAGGTCAAGCCTCTCTGCCTTGAGAGAGGCCTGGCAGGAATGGCTGCCTGTGAGTATTTCTGTGGCTTCAGCACCCCATTTTCCCTCAAATACACTTAAAATCTGAGGTAGGAGTGGTGCCCTGGACACCCTGGAGCCGAAGCCCTTGGCTGGGCTGTCCCCACACTCCAGCTGCAAAGGGCTGAGGAGGGAAGCTCCAGCCTCACATCCCCTCCCACGGAGCATCAGCACTGGCAGCAGCTTCCCAACAAACGCTTCCTTTGGACAAACAAGATCATCCTCTGTTTACAACAGGCATTAGAAATTGCTGCTGACTCCCAGGAACTGGGCACTTAGGTGGAGTTTCACAACACAGGCTGCTCAGTCTCTTCTCCTGGGGCAGTGGGTGAGGCTGGCTCTGCACTCTCCATGTTCTCAGCCTGCTGCCATGCCACTGCAGCTGCCCAGCTTCTAAAATAAAGGGCACTAAACCAGTATGTGCTGCTGAGGGAGAGGACAGCACATAAACCATCCTCAGACTGTTAAACCCCCAAATGGATCCAGCACACAAGCAATTAGCTGCTTTCCTCCTTTCCCTCCTCTCCTTGCACAGAGGTAGAGTTGCACTGAGTCAATGGCTAAGTGCCTTCTCCCAACATCCTTTTGACTGCATAACGACTTCCAGACAAAGGATGCGGGAGTAATAACGCTCAAACTGCCTGACAATACCTTTTTCTTCTCCTAGTCTGCCTATGCATCCATTCATATATTTATCCATAGAAATCATTCTTTGTCTGGCTTTGCTTTGCTAGCTGGGCTAAACACACCAAATGCTTCCAGCCTCTGCTCATCTCCACAAAAATGCTTTTGATTATCACTCCTTTTTACTCTGCAGACTCTCTTCACCTGGGTAAATTTTGATTTATCTTTCTTCCACACTCATGACCAGAATAAGAACAAATGGAAGAAATGGCATTCTGTGTTAAAAAAAAAAATCAAGAATTTGAATTATGCTTTAGTCAGGTCATAAAAATACAACACCACAATGAATATTGTCTGGATTTGCTGTAGTTAAGAAACATTACCTAAACAATAAGATAAGTAACAGACATAAGCTTGTCACATTAATTAATTTCTCTTTTGAAGCCCATGTTGAGAATCATTCAAGTAATAATATGGAATCAGCCAGCAGTCTGCATACAGATGAAGAAAATATTCCAGAATCTTCAGCAATAAAAGAATTTCATACTGTAAAATACAATTAACATCAGAAAGCTGTCCTGCCATCTGTTCAAAACAAAAGTCTTGCTGTTACCAGAAAATAGTGAAATGTATGGATGCCTTGATTGTGGAGGATTACCCTTACAGATGACAGCAAGGTAAGCTGAAACATGCAAATGCACAGTGAGCATGTCAAAATGCAGGACACCACATGGGTCTTCCCCAAGTGCAAGACTGGAGCTTAAATGAAATCACTGAACAGACCTTCACACACAGAAGCTGGCATCCAGGTGAAGCTGTCTTTCAGATGTGGCATACATACCCTGAGTGGAAGGGATCTCCGTGGGGCTGAAACTGCAAATCTTGGATTGTCTGAGGAGCACTCAGCTCCTGAGACTGAACTGCAAACTGGTGCTAACTTCTTTATCAGAGAGCTAATGGGGAAGCAAGTGAAGCATGCAAACCCTGACCCTGAGCAGCCTGTTGGGCCCTCCTCTGCTGGAGCCCCTGCCTGGGCTGCAGAGCCTGAGAGCATCAGGAGAGCTCCCTGCTCTCCATCCTCACCACAGCCCCGGGCTCTGCTGCACCAGGAGCAGCCTCACACTGCCCAGACCCACTGCTGGACAGCACACTCTGCACATCACCTGCCTTTCCCTGCACCAGAGCTGAAACAGAAGAGGAAGGGAACAAGAAAACCATGCCAGAGGCAGCTCAACCAGCCAAGGAGCTCAGGAACGCTGCAGGGCTACACCACCAGCTCTCTAAGCTAAATAGAAAATAAATCTAATAAATAAAAGCTAAATTAAAAAATACAGCACATGGGAGTGGTTTTCTGTTTTGTTTTACCCTCCCAGCGATTAATGTAATTTTTGTGTAACTTTACTGATAGGGCAGCACCAAGCAAAGGGGGCAGATTGCTGTTTTGGGCAGCACACCTTTGTCCAGGCAGTGATTTACTGTTTCACAGGGTCTGGCAAACAGGACACACAAAAGGCTTCAGGGATGGCTGCTGCTCAGCCCCATCTCCACACCTTCTGCAGTCAGCTCCCAGAAAAACGTGCCTGATCAAGGCAGCTGGCAGCAGGCTGCTCCCACTTCATCACTGGCTTCAGCAAGGCTTATCTTTCCACACACAGAAAATAGCAGGCCTTGCTCGTGACAAAAGCAATTGCTTAAAAAAAATAACATGGGGAAAAAAGAGAAAGTGATCACATACAGGGTGTATTGTCCTCATATTTCTTCACATAGTTCCACTATCGTCACAGGATGACTTCACACAAAGAGGAGGAAATTAAAGAGGATCTCCTATATAACCTCCTTTTTTCATGTATTTGCAATCTCGCAATCAACATGAACCCAAATACTTTGTAAAAGCAGAAAATGGCATTTCCTTTCCAGTCCTTGCACTATCAGCACCCCAGCAGATATAAATTTACTTTCTTTAAATAGGCACTGCTAGAACGGTGTTTAGAAACAAGCTTCACCTAGTTGTCATGAATTATTAACCAGAAAAAATCCCTCTTGTTCTTTACAGAGTCTTGATTTGCAACTTTAAAAATCAAACTGACACAAACCTCTTGTATAAATACCCAACCTTTAAAAAAATGCTCTGAGCATTATAAATACATTTTTTCATGAATATGAGAACAACAATTCTATAAATAGCTATTCTTCACAGAATTGCTTCGAGACATTGTTTTTACAGACAACAGTAGGAAACTGAAGGAGGTCTAAGCGCCAAACACATTAAAAGTGAAATAAACTCTCCAATCAACTCTGGGTTTCCACTTATTCTTACAAAGTTCATCGTTCTTTTTTAGCTTATACAATTAGTTTATGCAAGGGAAGGAACAAGCCAAAAGGCTGCACCGTGTCCTGGCACAGGCACTGGGTCAGTGGAAACCAGGCACAGCCTTCAGCTTCTGGGGGCACTCACGGGCTGCTCCAGGCAGCAATTTCAAACAACTCTGCCCTGCCAACAGATGAACTCACCATCACCCACCACAGCCCTGCAGGAGCACACCAAAGACAGGGTTTCCATTGAAAATCAGAAAACATGGTTTCCAAACAGACTCACTCCAAACCCTGCTCCATCTCCCCTCACAAGCAAACACAGGAAGATAAATAAACACCAGCTAATGTAACAGCAAACTGCCTCCCCAATGTGCCTGCACGTTTCATGGCTGCTGTCTCCTCAAGCTATTTTTGCCCTGGTATCTAAACAAAATCAACAAGAACTGCTGAAAAACAGCTACACAGCTGGTACACCAGGGTTCTGCAGCCAGAACACCACAAGCACACATCCAGGCTTTTTGGCAGATACTCGTTCAAGGCCAAAGCTCAAGCACTACCAAGTTCAACACCATTTTCAACAGGGAGCCAGTACAAGCACTCACTTGGTAAGTACTTGAAAATTCACCTCTATAATGAGGAGAAACTCACTCAGTTCCCAGTTTCGATGCAGTGTTCTACAATACCAATTGCAACACTCATTTTCTGTATATTTCATATATAAGCCTGTGTACCAAACAAGCTGCACCCAAGTGCTGAGGTGCTGCCCTCTTCCCCTGTGTTTCCTTGCGTTTGCAGCCTCCAGCAGCTGGGAACAAACAGGCCAGAGGTGGCTCTGAGGGGTGGCAGGGATGTGGAAGTGGAGCAGGGCAGGGATGAACCAGGCTCTGAGCTCTCCCAAGTGCTCCCAGGCTCAGAGTGAGCTCAGCACTCCGGAATGTTCCTGAAAGTGGCCAGGGAGGATGGGGAAGAGCTCGGTGACGTGGCCCACCAGGCATGGCAGGGAGCACGTGGCTGCCAAGGAGGAAGAGTTCAAAGGGAGCTGTGGCCTCTGGGGATTCTGCCACGCACCACAGACAAAACCCTCAACGTGCAGAAGGCAAGAGAAACCACAAGCCAGCTATGAACCACACCAGCATCCCAAATGGATCCCTCCTGTCCCTGCCAGGACAACTGGACACCTCACTGGGCATCCCAGCATTGACATGGCTGGAATTTACCAAATCTCCCATCCAGCTCCCCAAGATTTGTGCTCAGGGATGAGCCACGGGCTTGCTGTCTTGGCTCTCCAGAAAATATGCTGATAAAAGGCTTGTCTGCTGTGCCAGGACTGCTCATCACACCACAGAGAAAAGGAAGAACCATTCTGGAGCTAGAAGCTTTTCTCTTACCTTATTTTGATCTGTCCAGTAGAAGAAAAATCCCTGTGGGTCTGTTCTGAGGATAATTGGAGTCACAACAGTGGAGTCCTGGCAGAGAAAGGACAAACAAAGAATCCATGTCAGCACACAGAGCACATAATTATGCACAAGCTGCTTTGCCATCCGTGTTAATGAATTGCAACATCTAGAAATTACCCTGAAGGTATCTCCAGCAAGATGTCACTGGAAGAATTCAGTATCACCTGCCTCACCTCCATTTTTCTGACATAACGTATTTCCATTACTGTGGAGACAGCACCTGATAACTGCAGGCTTGTCAACACGTGGAGTTAACCCAGCACAGCTGGAAGTGGGTGAAGTTAAACAGGCAAAACACCCTGGATGCCAAACTGGAGCCCACCCAGTAAAACATTACAGCTAGGTGTCCACTGCCCACGTTGATCTGACTCCACCTTCAGTCATCAACACTAAATACCTATAAAATTTACTTTACAAAGGCTGAATTTGCCTAGAAAACATGGAACAGCATTCCTTGCCTTAAGACTTTTGTCAGTAACATTCCATTAAAATTTATCTCTTGTTTTAATCAAACCATGAAAATTTTAGTAATGGGAATATATCTGTGTCCAACCAAACCAACCAGGAATGTCCCAGGTAGGCCCAAAGCTCTGTCACTGACCCTTCATTAAAACACTGCCCTTCCCTAAGAGAACAGACATGCAGAATTTGCAGAATCTCATTTCCCCCCCATTTCTTCCTAGTTTTTAACATCCTGTACACCTGAGAGTTGGATACTGTTTGAAGCAACGTGCAAATTTGGTTTAAAAATATATCAGACCCTGAAGGAATCTGTATCCACAAGAACCTAAAAAAGGATTCTTAGATATCCTCCATTCAAAAGAGAAAAAAATTCCCTTTTCTGGAGACATAACTCTCCTTTTTTAGCTTATTTTGTTGTGCCATATGCAGCCTCTGCATGAAAACATAAAATGAGGAAAGATAAAGCCTAAGTGTCCTTCTGCCTTTGGATGAAATACGAGGAACTTCAGGGGGAAAGGGAAGGAAGTGATGGGAAACTGACACAAAGCAATTCTGTCCAGGATTAACTAAGTACTACTTCTGTAGATGTGTAAAATGTTGACTAGAATCAGGCTCAAGGAAGCAGAGGATGAGGGGAAAGAACCTTCAATATATATTAGGTGGCCTAAAGGAAACTTTATCATGACAGGGTGAGTCCTAGTCTGGGAATCTCTGCTCCAGAAAGCTGGTTGGTTGTGCTGGGGGTTTTGTTTGGTTGGGTTTTTTTTTTAATTAACTCTGACATCAGACACAGCACAATTAATGTGCTGATGAACATGAGGCTCTGAGGATAACAACAGGATCTGAGAAAGACTTTGCACATGTATTTGTGCTAGATGTGCCTCAGGAACTCCTCCATCCAGCCAGCAGCAGCAATAAAAGCCATGTGCATCATGCTTTATATGTTCTGCAAGTTAATTACCACTCTTGTAAAGCCCTGACATCAAATGCCATGCTCAGTTCTGGGGGTGGAGGCATAGAAATAAACTTTTTGAGGCAGCTCTGCAAGTCCTTCCACCCACTCCAGAGTAAAGCAGAGTCCTCTGTCACCTAGGACAGGTCTCTTGCTTTTATATCCCTCTGCAAAGGCAGAAAGCAATCAAAAGGACTCCTGAAAAAACCTTTTGCAATATACATTCAAGAAAAGCAGCAGTTCAAGGCTCTTTAGAGATAGAAATAGATATTTGCTTCAACCAACAACTGCCTGGTGCATTTATTTACAAACATTATTGTCCTGGCAAGGGAATGGCTGTGGTTTATGACCCATAAGACACACCTGCAGTCATTTATGAGTATCCTGAAGTCCATTAATTCAATTTCCTCACCCAAAGAGCTGACCTCATAACTCTCCTGAACAGACTGACCAACCACACACAGCTCTGAAGAAAAGGGTTATGGACAGAACACAATAGAGGAGGAGGAAAATTAAAATAACAAAATTTCAAGGACAAACAAATCAGGGGCAGACATTCATATCTCCCTTAACCCACTCAGATGCAAAAGTGAGAATAAAACAGAAAAAAAAAAGTGTGTTGCCCATCTCTGAAGCTGAAAGGTTTGGAAATTTAAATGTGTAGTAGGAGAGTAGCCTATACCCATCCCTCTGGATATCAACAAAGCAGCCCCTTGAGCAGCAGGCCAGACTCCTGGGGCAATTCCAAGTACATCAAAAAGGTACAAGATGAGATGACCAAGACACAAATCAGCTGTGACCAGAAGGGGTAGAGGGAAAAGAGCAAGGGAGAGTGTCCCAGTCACTGGTGCCAACGCCTGTGGGCTATCAGATTTTTAAATGCCACCCCTGGGTGCTGATGCCAAGCAGTGCTTGGGTTTCCCAGAGACTGCCCCTGCCAATTCCTGGAAGAAGAGTGGCCCTGAGCTGGCTGTCCCAGTGTCTGTGCACCACACCAGCCTCAGCTTGAGAGAATCAGTTTCTTGAAGGGCTTTTAATTTCACCTTTAGAAGTCCTCCACCTTCTCCTTTGCTGACTTAGGGCCAATTCTCTACTTTTCTCCAACTCCACAGCCTCAAAGGAGTAATGTGGCTGTTCTCTACTTACTCCATTAAGTTGCCTCCTAATTGGCTGCTCGACCTCAGACCCTGCATTAGCAATATTCATTGTTTTACACTTTGAAACAAAGAGGTTGTAACTTTATGCCCACAAAGTGCCACAAGGAACTCTGGGGTCCTCACCAGCCAGGCACAGCAGAACACAAGCACAGAGGATCAATGCACAAACCCATAATTAAATGACTGCTTCAAGGTCTGATTTTAAGAGCAGGGCCCTCAGACTTCATGTAACACCAGTGAGCAAAAATGCCACCTCTATTCCATTGCTACTGACAAGTAAAGATCATCATACAAAGACAATTAGTGGAGAGATGAAAACTTGGGTTTAGCCACTTTCTGACCATATTTATCAGAGCAGCACCATGACCTGGCTGTGCACAAGGTGAAACCTTTTACTCCATGACCACGAGCCAGAAGAGCTTGTGTTTTAATAAATCACATCTAGATAATGATGATGTTTCTTAGAAAGAGTTGCGGTCAAAATCCACATCAACAGATTTTAAAAAGAAAAGCAGAGCAGCCTCTGTCCTCAGCTCTTCTGACAGATGGGGCTCATGACACTGCCTTATTAAGGCTGGCTGTTCTTCCCTGGGTTTGCCTCAGACTTTGAGGGACACTGAAGATCCCCAAATATAACCTGAAAACTTCTACACATTGTTATTTCACTTGCTTGAATCTTCTGGAAAATTTCTGCCAAACTGCTTTGAAACACAAAGCTAAGAAGTATGGACTCTGTGGCAGAGGCAAAATATTCTTGAACATTTCTTCCACTTTGGCCAAAGGGCCTAAAATCTGGCAGAGCAAAGGTGTAAGACCTGGGGACAGCCCCTGAAAAGAGCTCTCTTGCCACCCCACAAGTCAGGTGGATTCCAGGCCTGGGGGAAGCAGAGAAGGAGCAAAGGAGAAGGGACAGCAGAACTCCAGTCTCCACAGGGTCAGCAGGCACATTAGCTGAGAATTCCATAATACCCTGAGTGTGCTCAGACTGGAACTAAACAGGATCACCCAGACAATCAGAACCATGAGATTCCTCAGGCTTTCAGCTGAGCTACAAGTGAAAGGGACAAAGCTCCCACCCCACTTGCAGTGAACCCCTGAAATAATCTGGAAGGGCAAAGATGCCCTCTTTCACTGGGACAGAGGAACCAAACCTGCCACAAGTGAGCAGGCTGCAAAGAAGAAAGTGCTGGGGAAGGTGACATGAGCGCTGGAAGGACAAAATCCAAACTGGAACTGATCTTACAGAAGTGTAAAATGAAATTCCACTTGCTCAACAGGAACACGCAAGAAGATATCCTTCACTGTTAGAGCTGTTAAACCCTGGAGAAACCTTGGTGATGGCACCACAGGACAGAAATCATCGTTCTGCTGCTCAAACACTGCAAGTTTCAAAGATCTGCCTTGAGTGGGATTCCTCAGAAGTCTGTCCTACCCCAACCCATCTCTCAGGACATCCTCACACTCAGCTAATGAGCTCTTACTGCATTTGTTTGCATGAGTCCCTAAATGCTGCAAGCTAAGCAGCCAAGAAGGACAGAATAGAGGGAGAACTTCAGAGCAAAGGCACTGAAATGCCAACCAGGAAGATTTTCACCATGGCCAGAGAGTTCTTGTGTGATGCTGAGAAAATCATTTAAACCAGTCTGCTCATCAGCATAAATGCTGCCTTCTGATTTTGAGAGGACACTGGAATTATATTTCCACACTTCATTTTCTAATTTTCAGAGATGCTGAGCTCAAATTCAGCTGAAACCACTGGGGAGGCATTCTGAACATCTGACAGTGTGGCACTGCAGGCTGAAAATTAGGTCCAAGGTATCTAATCACGTATTAAAAATTAGGAGATTTTTAATGTTGGTCTTTTTCTGGCTCTACAACAGTATAACTGGAAACTGGAAAATTTTGTCATTTCATGGGCCTCATGAAAATAAAAAGTGCTTTGGAATGCTTTTGAAGCATTTACTTTATAATAGATCAAAGTCTGCATAGTTAGAAATAGACTGCAAGAGTTAATTGTGTGTTAACTATTTCACTGCAGGTTTTTCTTAAAAAAACAGAAGTCCTGAGCATTCAAACACTGAAGTGAGGAAAGCACACAGTGCATAAGCCAAATTCCCAGTTAACTTCCCTCTCCAAAGAATGCTCACTTCTTTAGGAGTTGTTTTCTGGTTTTCACTTTCCCATGTATCCACCAACACTCCCAAGGGCTCCAAAACTCCACTAACAGAGATGTCATCTACGACTTGAACACCAGATCTTCCCAGGCAGGCATTTAACCCATCTGCAGCAGATCCAAACCTTATTTTCCCCCCACACTGAAGTTATAAAGAGCTTTCCAACAGAGCTAACCAAGTTCAGGCTTTCCAATTTACTAAATATTAACTCCTAAAAATTGTAAATTCAATCTCCTGTGTTGCAAAAGGCCAAAACCACAACTTACACTCATTCAGACAAAATACTTTTAAATAGCCCAGAGCTGATACTTGTTTACTACATAAAGATTAGCAACAAAGAAGAAACAACAAAAACTCTGGAATGCCGGACTTGACCTCTTCACTCCAGACTGAAAGTGTTCACAAAAAAATAAACTCTTCAGCTTATTGTTTTAGTTTTATACACACAGAACAATGGTCTCTCATTTTTCATGTCCTCACTAATGTACTGGAGTGGCAGGCTTGTGCACAGTTTAAAAACAAACAAAAAAAGGCAGGGGGGAAAAAAGTTACTTAAAATAACTTCTGAAAAATTCCAAGTTGTTTATTCATTTCATCTCAGCTTACCCATAATAAAGATGCTCTGATGTTATGTTTACTTGTAAGGTCAAAGGGGATACTCTTGATAGTCTTCTTTAAAACATTCTAAACAGATAAAGAACCCTGCAAATCTCCAGAGCGTTCACCCTGAGCTCAAAAATGCTTTATTAAGACAAAGTGCTCTAAGAGAAAGGCATTAAAAAAAAACTTAAAGGACCTGGGTTGTATTTTGCTGCTCACCTGGGGAAGTTCTGTAGCCACTAAGCAATGCTAGCAGTCAGGAGGCTTGCTGTAGTAATCCAAGGCTTAGAAAAAAAAGATGTGGCTAGAAAATTGGAATCCTGGCCCTCAACTTAGGTAGAATTCACCTTAGCAATACACTTAACTTAAAAGTGAAAGTAAACAGCGTGAGCCACAGAGAGATCAGTCAAAATCTTTATGCAAAGTACATATTATCACTAGGGAAGATAAGAAAGCCTTTAAAGCATGAAATGAAAACAAACCTATTTCTGAACATACACCATCATATTAACTTGCTACAGCGTGCCAATTACAGCTCTCAGAAAATATCAGCTCTGGCTGTTGAGCTACTTAAAGACTCAGTTATGTCTATCTTGTTCCCACTACAGGCCAGATAAAAACAAGGAAAGAAGTCAGCCAGGGCAGATTTCAGCCCTCAAGACAGATAATTCCTGGGAGAAGTTGCTCTTTATACTCAAATTTCCTTACCCTTCTCAACCCAGCAACACATTCTGCTACATTAAGCTTAAACTCTTACCAAAAAAAGTTTAACCTGTGAACATAATTACCTTTATTTATTAATCCAATTTAAACCCCCATCAGGAAAATCTGCTACAGCCACAGCAGAAGGGATCCAGGCAGTCCTCCCCCAGCCTTCCCCCTCTCTCAGTTCTCTCTAGGAATACAAGAGCACAGCTGTTCAAAGCCAGAGCAGCAGCCAGGAGGCCCTGAGCCTCTCCCAGCAGTCAGGGAGAAGCAGCTACAGAGGCTCAACTCAAGAAAACTTGAGGAAACAACTTGAGCCGACCACTACCTGACCCAGGCACACACATACAGCCACAAAAAAGGCCAAAGCAACCAGCCACTTTTATCTTGCACAGATTTCAAGAGCAGCTATTTCTGCTCAGTGCCTTGTGAATCCAAAACTACACAGCGAGAGCAAGAGATCATTCTGAAATTTGCTTTCTGACCTGGAATACTGTTACAGAATACAACACAAACAGTGTGAGGAGAAGCAAAGTTACAGGACAACAGTGAACTGTTTGACTTTAGTGCTTCACACCCCGATCCCAAATGGAATTTGTGAACAGTGTATCAGGGATTGGATGGGGGCAGCAGTATTACATCCAGTCCCAAGGCATGAAAGAGTGACTCATCTTGCAAAGCCAGACCTTTTTAATTGATCCTAATGCTTTCTCAATTTAGAAACTGAAGCTGTTCTGCAGAGGAGATGGAATTCCAAGCCTTCCACCTGCCTGCCTGTGATCTGGAGTGGCTGATGGGACCCCCCTGTGCACTTCACCAAGCTCAGGCCCACCCAGCATTTCCCATTCCAGCTGGAGCATCCCCGGGGGGCAGGGGCAGCAGGCACTGGATGAGGCTCACAGGTGACACACAGCAGATTTTGGTGCTGCTCCTCAGAGAGGGTTCATGAGAATTGTCAGTACCACATCTGCTACCAGCAGCTCAGTTACTGATCAGGCACAGAGCTAGCAGAGGCTCAGGATGGGAGGTCCATACACAGAGGTTTTCAGGTCTGTACCACCACAGCTTTTGTCAGGCTGTTCTGCACGCCTTGCCACAGCCTCCTTCTCAAAGCTGGCAAACACCTTCTGTAATGCTACTCCACTCAACTCAGCATTCCTTCAGCACCTCTCACACGCTTGCTTAAATGCTTCCAGCACTCCCATTTAAAAATTCTCAGTGGTTTAAAGCTCAGCTAGAAAGATTTTGCTTTGGGCTCAAGCTTGGTGCAAGTGGTAAGAATTCACAACAACCACTTCTGCTTCGTGAAACGCAAAGCAAAGTCAGTAGGACCATCTTCAAACTGCAACCCAAAACAGCAGGGAAGGGAACAACAAGGAGAGGACAGAGGCTGCCCCCATGCACAGGTGATGTGGAAGAACTGAACTCCCACACTCACACACAGTGAAAAGAAACGGTGCATAACAAACATCAGTGTGTGAGCCAGAGGAGACTCCCTTCCCTTGAAACCTTGGATTCTGTGGGGCTTCCACTGCTGAGAACATGACAGGCAAGACAGGAGGGCTGAGGGGTGGGAAATGTGCAGGTATACACACAATGCACGGTCACCAATGAGTTAATGCTAGAATTCTTCATCACAGTGAGCCTAAAAAGGCATCAGCTTTGACAGGGCTGCCAATGAAAGCTCTTCACTAAACACAACAGGACTCAACTCAACCACTCCAGGTGACACCTGTGGACTGCTGAGTAGCACCTTTAACCCAAAATACAGGTTTTTCTTCAGAATTTAGCCATGTTTTATTAGTGCAGCCTTCAGGTTTACAGTTTTAAATCTTTTTACCAACTAGCCTGTAACAAGCAGATTATCCAGTGAACATCCACTGTGCATGGAAAACACCACTTCATCTTTTAATTCTATCTATACAACTACTATTTGGGAAACAGCACTCTAATAACTTAAACTGTTGGCTGATGGCTTGGGCTTTCAGACTCAAATCATCGCTAACTCGACCTCTGCATACACACGCGGAAATTCCTTGGTAACTTACCAAAAATAAAACAATAACTGCAATGACAAGGCTGCCTTTTCCTACCCTAAGGAAAATGTCAACCAAAAGAAAACGTTTTCTCATTCAAGCCTAGTTCCTGAACATGCAGAACCTGTATCAAGCCACTGTTTGGTATTGCGGACAAGGTCAGTTTGCTGAGCCTTTTAAAAACGTGTTAGCTTATTACTGTAAATAAAACTTCACACCACAAGTTGTTTGGTTTCTGATGTTCTCTTTCTCCTTGAGAGTGTTTATCACAGGTTTACAGGGGTCAGGCTCACACATTTGGCTGCTGGACAGGCTGAAAGCAGCGGCAGAAGAGCGAGATATAACAAGCCAAGAACAGTGGTTACACATGAACTGCTCCTTCTCCCGCCCTGCTGTCCCTCCAGTTGTTGCTGTGGACGTCTTTAGCACAGCCAAGCCCACAGCAAACACACCAGAGTTCTGAAAACAACTCATTCTCAACACTTCTCTGACATTCAGACTGCTTGTCTTCTCTCCCAGCCATTTCTGTGCCTCAGCTCAAGTCTCACGGTGCCTCTGTGCCCCCAGACAGCACTCACAGACTTTCTGGGGCACCTGCTCCTCCGTGCACAACTGAGACACGAACACCAGTGCTGGACTGCCGGAGCAAAAGCCAACAGAGGGCTCATCCTGCTCTCCTTCTCGGCAGGCTTTGAAAATGACACCTCTGCCGTTTAGCTCTCCTTTCCTCCCAAACTGTCCCGGGCACAGCCAGCATGCCAAGGAAGAAATCCCAGCTGCCCAACAGCTGCTCTACCAAAGCTGAGGTGGAAACCACACTCCTTTCCTACGCGAGGCCATACAAAAGCAAAGCAGCAAGCAGGGAGGGAAAGCAGATGTGATGGTGAGGCGAGCCTCATGCCCTAAGGAGCCAAGACACAAGAGTGTCTTCTGCGGAGGAAGTAAGGTGACCAAGGGTACCCGAACTCGGAGAACACATCAGGGCTTGACAACTCCACCAGAACGAGAGACACGGCGAGAGGAGCAGGAGCCAGAAGGAGAAGGAGAGGCTGGGAGGAGGAGACGGGAGATGGAACGAGAGAACAGGCTGAAACAACTACGTTACGAAGACAGAGGTGGCAACACGCACACCGAAACGCGGCAGGCGGGAGAGGAAGGAGCCAGCCCAACACAGCCCGCGCCGGCCAAGCGCAATCGCACAGCAGAGCCCTCGCAGAAAGTTTGCCCGGCGTTCACCGCCGGTTCCACACCGCCGGTTCCACACCGCCGCTCGGCTCGGCAGCCCCCGGCGGGGACAGCCCTGCGGCCGCCCCGCAGCCCGACCGCCCCGCAACCCCGCCGTGGGAAGCGGCGGCTACTCACATCGTCCCACTTGACGAATTTGACGCCTTTCTTGAGGGTTTCGGAGACGCAGACGGGCTTGAGCTGCAGAGCGTGCACCCCTGGCTGTGCCCCGGCCATCTGCACCGCATGGACGCGCTCGCTGTGCCCCGGCGCGGAGGAGCCGCGGGAAGCGGCCGCTGCAGGAGGGACGCCGGGGCGCCGGAAACCCGGCGGAGAGGCCGGCAGAGGCGCCGGGAGCGGGCAGGGAGGCGGCTGCCCGGGCGGCGAGGGCGAGAGGCTTCACTGGCGCTGGCCCAAGGAGCTGGCGCGGCAGCGGCCGGGGCGAGCCATGCGGCGGCACATCCTCTATATACCGCCGGCCCGCCCGCTCCTCTCACACACACGCACGCACGCAGGGCACGGAGCCGCGGCGCTGCCCGCTCCGCTCCGCTCCCTCCCTCCCTCCTCGCCGCTCCTCCTCCCGCCCCGCCAGGCTCGGCCCCCGAGGTTCCCCCGCGCCCAGGGCAGCGCCGGCGGCGCCGCGGCGCCACCTCCCGGCAGCGAGCACCGCCCTCGGCCCGGCCGGCACAAGATCGGCAGGGACACACCGGGAACGGGAGAGCACGCGAGCGGCTCCGGTGCCGCTCCGAAATGCCCAGCGAGGGAGCCAGGGTGAGATGCGTCTCGTCCCGCTGAGAGATGCGGCCAGGAGCGCTGAATGTCACGGTGGTTGGCGTTGGAAGGGAGCTCTGGAGATCACCCAGCCCAGCATCGCTTCCAGGGCAGGTGACACAAGAACGTGTCCAGGTGGGTTTGGGATGTCTCCAGAGAGACCCCACAGCCTCCCTAGGCAGCTGTTCCAGTGCTCTGCCACAATCAAGGTAGAAGTTCTCCCTCCTGTTGAGTGAAACTTGTTGGCTTTTAGTTTTGAGGGAACAGTTATGGCAAAAGCAGGGGACAGTGCTGAGCCTGCACAGTGATGCCAGAAGAGGAACAACTTTTAATTGAAAGAGTGGCACAAACAATTCCCAAAGCTTCGTGCTTTAAATACACAGAAACTGCTTTACCACAGCTTTTTGATCTCATAAGATGAAGAGGCTTCCTCAGAACAAAGGAATGTGACCTTAATTCAGTTTTAGGTATACTCAACTCAGAAGACAAAGATGGAAAAACATCCTCTCACCCACCAAAATTCTAAATGCAGAGGTTTTAAGGAAAATGTTTTTGAAGAACAAAGTGCTCCACCAATGACCTCTCTGTTAGAGCCCCTGTGCAATTCTAGATATAAAGCATCAGAAAACACATCACATGAGATTTCTAATTTCTCTGTAAGGGTTTCCAACTGACCCTCAGGATTTAGGGGCAGCAGGCTAAACTTATGCTACAGACAAAGCAAATTGCACAGAAAAAAATGTATTTTTAACTTAGTTTGGAGGAATGATATTTCAAAAGAGTGCTAACTATTTTTTTCTTTGATCCTAGTGTGGAGATGTTGGTTCTGTTTTTTTAATTAAAAAGTTACAAAGCATGCATATTGGACTCCTGATTTGCTCTTACTATAAAGAGTTGCTAATGCTTTTCCTCTGGGCCTTTTCCAGATTCTTCCCCCTCAGTGAAAGGCTTTGGATTGCCTTTAGTGGGAGGTCAGTCTGCTCCTTCCCCATAGCCCACGCATGCAGCAGACACATTTCAAGGCCAATTTACCCACTGGATCTATTTATTGTTCTTATTAACCTTCCCTGCAAACGTGGGTGTCGCAGCAGTCAGGATGAGAGCCTGCTCTCTCCCTGCTGTGCTGCAATTCCCAGCCATTTGCCATGACTTAAAGCAACAATAACCAATTCTGCCTTTGGCTGCACTGACGGATAGGGTTGCTCCGTGATGGGGGAAAAGGGAGAGATTTTCAGGGCCATTTTCACAATTGCCTTTTCATCTCATTGCATATAGCATACAAAAGAATGGAAATCCTACTAAAATCCCCAGAAAATAGGAGCAGAGAGTACTGGTGCTACAGTACTTATGATCCTTAAAGGTCTTGCATTCCCAGCAGTCTACTGAAATCAGATCTTGGGAAGATGTAAACCTGCCAGGGATGGTGGCACTTCTGTGGCAGTTTTCTCAACAAACCCACAAATCCACTTTCACTTGGCCTGGACTCACAGTCTTTGTCAGGGAAAAACAAATCACGATTTATGATACCTCAGGATTCATGATGATGCCATAGGCTCCCAGCAACCATTGACCTGAACATGGAAGAAGTGGGCCTGTGGATTAGGATAGGCTCTGATACTGGTGCCTGTCATTACAGAGATGAAGTTTTGTCTGGAGCAATTCTGTGGTTTTCCAGACTTGAGTATTTTAATCTGATAGTATTTGTCTGAAGAGAAACACACTTTTCATATGGCAGGCATCTAAGGAATTTTCCATCAAAAGGAAGAAGCAGCACAAAAGGAAATGGCATTATGCCTGGGCCTTTTAAATGACAGCTCTGGAAAGTGCTTATGATTCAGCCTGTGCTGAGATCCTGGGCTCTGTGAAGGCAGTGGGAATTTCAGTTTCAACCCAGATAGCTGGCTCATGTGTTACTGCCATTGCTTCACTGGCATCTGCTGCAGCAAGGAGCACATCTCTTGGTGCCTAGTACGTACTGCAAACACAAATTCAGAATGTGTCTCAATCGAGTTCCTTTTCCACAAAGCTTGGGATCAGTGACCTGGAAACCAGCTCCACTCAGCAGGATTGTTACACCCAGAAAGAGTACAAAGACCTTGTCCTTAAATGATTGGACCAAGCCTCACAACAGAAGAGCCAGACACCTTCCTCCAAAGCCTCAGTTAAACATCTAAATGCTTATCTTCTATTTCTTCTTCACTCAGCCCCTTCCAGTTCCAAGAGTGAAGGAAAGATGTGGTGTTAGAAAAAACCCACTCAGCAATAGCTTATTCCAAATCATACAAATCAGATGTGATACTTGCTGGTCTCATGTTGCTGCAAGAACTATTTCAGGATACTTCAATTTCTCTAGATTCAAAAATCCCAGCCTGGACAGTCAAGGGATTGCCTTGCATAGATAATACAAGTTGTTAGAATGCAATATACCCATAAAGCATTATTTTTCATATAAGGGGCTTAGGTACCAATATTTCATTTCCAGGGGAATAACTGACTACACAACATTTTAGATACACAGCTGGATGTGTGTGTAAACAAATCAGGAAAGGAGCAATAACTGATTTAAATAACAGATGGCTTTGACCAAAGTCAAGTCAAATGAAGATGTGGCAAAAGCTACACAGAAAGACTCTGTGAAGTGATATAAGAAATGCACTAAAACCTAGATTTACTGTTTTAAATTTGGGTTCAGATAAACATATATTAAATCTCTATTTCTCTTGCTATCCTGTGTTTATTGGAGTACTTCTAGATTTTGAAAAGGAGCAGGGGCCTCAGCCTTGCAAATGCTTCCCTGCAATGGTGCACTGAGCATACCAAGAGTTAAGCATAAGTGTTTGCAGGATTTGGGATTAAAGCTATACTTCTGGTGAAGCTGAGTTGATCATCTTAACTGCATTTTAAATTGGGTCAAATTATACTCTAATTATCAGTGGGAGCAGGATCATTAAATTCTATGGAACAACTGTGGAAAAGAAATACAGAAAATGTGATCCTCTCTGATGAAAGCTCAGTCCTTCTGATGAAAAGCTACTTCACATCATGCAGACAGCAAAGCTCACACCTGACCAACGAGTGCCACAAGGTGTGGTGAAGCTGCCTTGTGTGCTGGGAAACGCCACCTTCCAAGTGCAGAAGTCACTCATTTACTGGGAGAGCTAATCTGCTAATTCTTCCATAAACTGATGGCCAGAGGCCACTGGAATGTGTTGATGTTTAATCTGCTCCCTTCACAAGATGCCATACACACAGAACAGCAGCCAGATACAGCCTTTGTCTCCAGGAGTGAGCCTGATAACTTTGGTGGCACAGCCACTCAATCAGGTGACTCTTGAAGAGTGAATGTAAAATTCTGGCACACAAACCACCACCATAGCAACAAAGACAGCCTGGCAACAGCAGCTGCTACACAGAAATTGGAAGGGGAGGGGAATCTTGTACAAGAGTCCATTTCCTGTTGAAATCATCTTCATTTTTCCCTCACATCAGAATCACAAATGTCTTTATAATACTGGGAGAATAAAGATTAATGCACAGTGATGGAAATTATGACACAAACAGTGTCTTTGTGTAAATGAAGTGGCTGGGTCACTGCTGCACTCACTGGAACCATATTTTATTTTGGATGGATTTTGACCTGAGGCACAGCTGGCACCTGTGGGACTCCACGTCACCAGAAACAGTCCACAATCCCCCAGAAAACACCCTGTGTGAAAAAGAATGAGCCCTGGATGGCTTGGACAGAAGATGCTGCTAGCAGAAATCCTCACCCACTGAGACCTCTTACCCTGCTTTTTCACTGGGGATGGGCCCTGGTTTGAGAGGCCCTTCCCTGATGCTGCTCCATCCCTTGGGCCCCTCTACACATCCCCCAGCGAGCCCTGACACTCCCTGCCTACTTCACCTCTGCTAAAAAAACCCCAAACTATTTCCAGAAGAACCCAAAATTGCCATTCTTGCAACAGTTAAAATGGCAAGTTTCAAAAGTCAGCTAATGCATTCCCTAGGAAGTGTTAATTCACCTTTTAGGCACTGTCATCTGTTCTTGCTTCCCTGTTCAGTTTACAGCATAATACATTTTTTTTTACAGATTACCAGAAAACCAGTCCATAAAACATACACATTTAAGAATGTTGAAGTTAATTATGAAAGATTTCATGGCCTACCAGGTTTGTTAAATCACAGGTGGGGTAAACTGTGATTTCAAAGCTGTGCATTTGTTTATCCCAGTAACACATGCACCTTTGCCTTTTTTTGTTCTCTTCCAGCTCTTTTGTCCCAGCTGCATAGGCAGACTAGAACCCTCTCAAAAGCAGGCTCTCTCACCTGCTTTAATTTACATCCAAGCTGAGCTGTGAGGTGAACTCAGAGACAAAAATATCAAATGGGCTGCAAAGCAGAAATTGCCTTGAAAATCCCCAGCCCTTTTGTAGAGCAGAAATTATGTGCTCCGAATGAGGTAGCTGCTGCATGAATGGGACCTCTGTGCTCCATGCAAGGAGAAGAATGCTGGTTTGTGCTTTTCTTGCAGTGTCTGAAAATTACAGAACTCTCATGGTATCTTTCAGAGGCACAAAGATGCTTCTATATTACATATATGCCCAGCATGCACATAATGAGTCAGCATGCACTTTCTCTGGATTCCCATCTGTAATTCCCACAAAGCTTTTGCATGTATTGCTGTGACAGAGCAATATTTAACTAACAGCTCCCAGCTGTATTTCCCATTACCATGGTGGAGTCATGCCCCATGGTAGCTAATTCATTTCTGCCTAGCTTACAAGTTTGTTACAGTTAAAAAATATATATATTACAGCTGGTGGCAGGGTGTTCTGTCTTTAGAAAGGTGGGAGATTGTGAGTCTGAAAAAGTGTCACAGATCTGGCCCAATCCTCTTTCCTTAAGCTCAAATGAATTCATCTTTCAAGTAGGTCTTTCTAGATGGCTTTTGTCCATTTCATTCCTAAAGGCAAAGAGCCCAGCATACACATACCCCAGATTCTGGAGATCACCAGGGCTTGGTTTAAGTACCCTAAAAATTTAGGGTCTGTATGCCAGCAGGAATATTTCATTTCCATTAAGCATTTAGAGAAAAATGTTTGCAACTCATTCAGATGCTAAAAAGTTAAGGAGAAAATCTGTGTTTAATTTTTTTGCATGGGAAACTTGACATATTTTCAATTTTTAAATTTTCCAATTGCTGTTTTACCTCATGATACTCCTAAATTAAAACAAAAATATTTTGATAGCATACCTTCTCTTGAAGCAGGCCACTTGAAACTTTATGCCTTTCCCACTAACACTTTCCTCTAGGCTCATTTCAGAAATATTCTTATAATACCCTCTCGTGAATCATCAGACTTTCATTACAATTCTGGCTATTTTACAGAACCTGCAGTTGTAAAGGGTGAAATTCCACAACTGACAAAACATTAGTCAGAAAGCAATAGGACACCATTTACGTAGCTGAAAACACTTGCTTTCAGCTATGTTACTAAAACTTGGAGCAATTTTCTTGTGATGTAGGTCTTCAAGCCACATCTCCTGCAGTGAATTGAAACTCTTAATGGCAAAAAAAAAACCAACACCAGCTCCCAGTTGCTTTTCAGAGAAGCTGAAACGTTCTTAATATTGCTAACCTGAATAAAACTCTGGTCACTAATAATGTGTAATGGAAGAAAGGACTCAGCCTCCTACAACCCATGAGCTGTCCCAGCCCAACTTCCAGTGTCTAGCTAAGCACAACAGAGTCTTCCATAATCAAAAAGCTGAATAATAAGCTGAAAGCTATTATGGCCTATCCAAACTGATGCTCTTACTAATATCCACAATAAGCATTTTCCAACATGTAGTGCATTTTCTTGGAGAAAAAAAAAAAAAAATAGAGCACCCTTCACCAGGAATGAAGAGTTTTCTGGGATTTTAGGTGAGAGCTACCTGAAATGCAGGTTCAGGAATGGCTCTGCTGATGGTCCTGTCACTGTGTGGCAATGAAAAGCACTCACTACAGCTCTTGGCTGCCTGGGAGGCAATCTGCTCTAACAGGATGCCTGCTGAGCAATCAGAAACATCATTTACCAACCAGGAGACATTGAGACACAGTCAGGGAAAGGGAGGAGGTTCAACAGGGGAGGAAAAATGCCTTTTATAAGGCCACATCTTGATATTTATCAGCAAAACACAGCCAGCAGGAGGAGGAGAGGGAGAAACAGCCACTGTCTCTATTCCACAGCACTGCAAGATCACCAAAGTGCTGGTTGCCTTACTCACATTTTGTATCAGATATTCAGCTCCACAATACCCAAAAGTCCTCTTGTTCCAGGAAAAGTGAGAAGAAAAAGTCTAATAGGTTAAACTGAAAGGCCCCAGTCATACTTTGGTTGAAGTCATTCCATGGGCTTTGGTGCAAGTCCAAAAAGGCACTCTGAAAGCAAATAAATTGTCTTGCAATTATCTTTTTTTCTGAGATTATGCAACAGTTTTGATGAAACAGCTTCATGATGAATTTAAGTTTCAACATTCATTTTCCCAGTAGTCTTGTAAACACATAAAAGGTCACGACATAGAATTTTGAATAAGGAAGAGCAATTATTGTAAGGAAACCTTGTGTTTCAGAGCAGCCAGCAGCTAAAGAACTTTGAGTGAAACAAAGCTGAGTGAATGTCACTATAATAAAAAACACCTCTTGACTTCTCTACACAATGAGATTTGCAGCAGCCATGAGGAATGCTTGGCACAGGTGCTCATTTGAATTAACATTCCCCCACCAGTGTTGCCACAGTGAAATCTCAGATCATCTACCAGCAGGTTGTTTGCTTATAAAACTCATCTGAATGGAGATGCCAATTAAAGAAAGTATATTTTTATTTATTTCAGAAAAGACAGAACAATAGAAGTTATTTGCTTTTACAGTACCAAGAACGTGTTAAGGGATTTCTACACCAGGGATTCAAGCAGGAGTGCAGCTTCCTTTTGCACACACACATTTTTAGCAGTCTGGAGTGTTTGTTACAGTCTCAGTGACACAAAGGAAGTGTGCTCAGAGCAAGGATTATCACTGCCCCAAGAGACCATGATCTTACCAGAAGTCTTAGATAACCTGAGACCCAAGTCCAGATTTCCAAGAAACCTAATCAAGTAGTGTTTCTCTGTTCTCCCTTCATGCTTTACAACACTGATAAAACAAAACAAATAGATGTTTTAGATATGATACAATAGCAAGAATCAACAGTGTAGGGAAAAGATCTTATGAGCAGCATTATATAAATACCAATCAAAGAGTAATGTTCAATAAATACTGGTACCAAGCCTGTCAATAAAATTCTAGTCATTGATGCCATCTCAAAGCTGGCACAATAGGAGCTATTATTGAAGAAGGATTTAAATTAAAGCACAGCTGCCTTGCAGACTAGTTCAGAAATACACCTAAAATAGAAGGGAAACAGCAATGTGACTTCAGCTTGGCAATTCAAACAAAGTCACCACAAATTCAATAACTTGAGCTCATCACTGCAATGCCAGAGCAACACAGTCCTGCTTCAAAAATCCAAGTGCCTGATCACACACAGCACTGATCCTCCTTGGCACTTCACTGATTTCCATTGAGCTGTAGGTGCTGATTTCCTTTCAGGATCACTTCAGGAAGGATGATTTTCACAGACAGAAATGGGACAGAGGAGCTCAAAAGACCCTTAACACAGGCCTTTTCACATGCAAATTCATGACTGGAATCCATTTTTTCAGGAGATGCAAAATGCTGCCATATGACTGTATTCTCACATAGGCAGGCTCCCCAGTCTGTGAAACAGCCATTCCAGAGTCAGAGCTCCTTGCCTTCGCCCAACCACCCTTCATCCCTGGAAACCACCTCCTCCCTCACCTAAAAAATGGACATGGCTATTACCTGATAAGGATCTTTACAATTATATGAATATATAATTGTACCATGGAATATTGCTAAAAAATGCCTGCTTCATTGTAGAAAAATATAAAAACACACCAAGCTTTGGCAGTGGAGACGCAGGCATTGGTTTGGGACCAGTTTGCTTCCCTGGTGGAAAACTGTTTCCCTCTAATATTTTTGTGGAAATAGTCAGGCCCTTCATTTACATAGCAAAGTGAGAAGGTGAGGAACTCAATCCCCAGATCCCATGCCCTCAGGATCAGCTCTGTGGCCTTGTCTCTTCTGTGGGTGAGGTCTCTGCACCCAAGACCCCCCTAGTTAATTTTTCATCACCTTCCTCCACTGAGGAAGCCCATGTACACCTCAGCCCATGCCCCAGTACTTGGCCTAAGATATTTCACTTCGTGCTAGAAGTGTTTCAATACCAGATTGTTAACAGAGGGGATCATTCCAGTTATGGTGGGAGCATGGAAAACATTTGGAGCCACCTAGCAAGTCCAAACCAAACTGCAAAGATGCAAGGCTACAGAAATTGCTGAGAGCCCCAGGAGGATAATCCAGCAGTGCTCTAACATCCCATCACTCACCAGCAGGAAATGGCCAACTTCCAATATGCCACTGGGGTGCCAACCTTCATTTCCTTCCTGAACTGCAGTTATGTTTTGGAATAGAGTGGATCTCCACAGGCTTCAGCTGGAAGAGCTTTAAACTCTCCCATGGTGGGCAGATCACTGTTCTTCACTACTGCACCAGCCTGAGCAAATTCCTACTCACATCTCCGGTTCAGATTTGGTCTCTCTGGGAGCATGGGCACTGAATTTGAGGAGCTTTAGGAAATACTGGTCTGCAGGCACTGAGTGGCCTGGGCAGCAGATGGCCAGTGTGACCCATGGCTTGTTTCTGGCAAGGCAGTGGATTCTGTACTCTCAGCTACTTTTGTGTGTTTCTGATTCATAAAAATCAGAAAGGACCTTGAAGACCATCTAGTTCCACCAAAGCTAAAAGTGTAATTATCTGACAAATACAGTTTATTCCTCCATTTAAAAAAAGGCATTTCAAATAAAACTAGATACTGCTGGTGACTGAACAATTTTTTTTCAAATCTGCTGTTCTCAGGCACACATCTTTTGCAAGAATTAACCTTTTGGGATAGTACTTTCTCAGCATACTGTATTGTTAGGTATTTAACAAGAACATTTGGTATAGAATTTTTTGAGGTAGGAGAAAAGGAATTGGTAGGCTTTTTCCCCCTTATGTGAATAAACCAGTGTTACACATATGTAAACTATGCATGTACACATTCCTAGTTAAATATAACTAGGAATGTTGTTTGAAGCACAGCATACATGTATTCCACCTAGACATCTCACTGAACTTTTCCCTCATTTTCTAAATCAAGCTATTTGCAACATTATCCCTTTCCAAGTGAAGGAACACTTGTTTTCCTCACTGCAACACTTAAATCCTCAAGCCCAATTACAGCTGCTTTTGCCAACCTCTTAGAACTCATTTCTGCCATTAAAGAACCAGCCAGCTAGACTGCAGCACACACCAGTAGATAAATCACAGCTGAGAGCAGCCCACGAGGCTGTTAGTGCAGGAAACCACCAGCCACCACTTCCCAAATGAAACAAAACCCATCAGCTCTTCATCTCCTCCCTCCTGGTTGTCAGGAAGCAGCAACTGACCCTTGGCCATGGCCTTCTCTTCCCTGTGACCTGCACCTTCCCAGGCTGCTCTCCAAGCCACCAGGAGGTCATGTTTTCATCTCAGCAATGCACAGCTGTTGCATTGGCAAAGTTGTGCCTGTGATTCCAAATAATGGTATTCTCGTCTCACCAATCAAGTTAAAGTCTGAGGGAGAGGCTGCCTGTTGAGATAACAGGGAGATGTATTTGGAGTTACTTGACATTCTGGCAGAAGTGGAGGATTCATGCTTGGGTAGCACCTACCACATGGAATAGCTATTCGAATTTGGCCCTGCTTCTAACAGTTTGGCTTCAAGAGGCTTTTCTACATAACTTTTTTCTTTAAAACATCTCATAGCTTAGAAAACAGACAGGACTTCATTTTTGCTTGACTATATAAAGCTGCAATGAAGAGTCTTAACCCCAGTGAAAGACAACATCCTTTCTAAGAGAGAGACAGCCACAGCTCTTCTCTAATGGCAGCATTTCTGTGTCTGAGAAAAGGCTATTAGGAAGATACTGCCTTGCAGTGCTACAAAAATGAGTTAAAAGCCATCTTGCTGCTAGGTATTTTATATCTACAGCTACTCAGAAAAAAACCTGTCATCTCAGATTCGAGAGGGGGAAATGTACAACACATCTTCATAGGTGGAAATTGAAAAAGGAAAGGTTGCTTATGCATAATAGATAATATCACCAACAGGTTTCACTATATGAAAATACTGTTTAATATTTAAAGGGCTATTATGTGTCCCCTAATGCCAAATGATGCAAGGTCAGTGTGCATGAAAAATAATGACATTTTCAAAGGGAACTGCATCAGGTGAAGATATTGTGGAAATAATGGAGTTGCTGTCCTTATGTCTTTGGACATGTTTTCTTTCTAACTGCCTGATCTTAGCTGTTTAGTTGTTGGCAATAAACAGACATTTCTGTGCCTTTCCTGAAGGCAGACTTTCAGAAAGGGGTGTGCTCCATGCACAGAGACCGTGCTGCACTCCGTGGATTTGTTCTACTGCACTATTTACTCCGTGAAGGCTCAAGGGCTAGTGAGGTTTGACACAGGGGCAAACCAGGGGTGCTTTGTCTGTGCTATGGCATACAAATCAATTTCCCCAGACACACTAAGACCACAAATGCAAGATAATGTCATTTCCCACTGCATTACTGCTCATTCTTGATTAGCTCTGCTTCCTTTACCTGGATCACACATTTAAGTCAAATTTGTTTCATGTTCCAGGTAAGCAGCTTTGTGGGTAAAATCTGGTTGTCTGCAAAACACATTTAAATTGCCCCTCCATTTGTAATTTAAAAGCCAACCATTCTGACACCGCTAAATCCCACATGGAACAAAGAGAAGGAACCAAAGTGCATGTGGAATGCTGCCAGAAGCTCTAAAGGAAACTGTAGGATCTGCACACCTCCATCTGCCCATCCTGACATCAGTGAGCAAGAGAAAACTTTATGTTCTTCCGTACCAGTTTAACCCACCACAGCACACAGAAACTGCTTGGTTGCCCACAGCTGAAGGAGAGGCTGCATTTGGAAGCTCTGCCCCACAGGCCCTCTAAACCATTCTGGCTGGCTGTGCCCAGAGATCTCTGGTGCACTCCTAAACACATATCCAGGTGACACTGCTGCATCAAACCCCAAGAGTCCAGTGTCAAAGATGTGCCTCATTCACAACAGTCAAATATACTGTCCAAGGCAGGGGAGTACTCATCCAGTGAAGACAATTCACAGGCCTACTAGTAACTGTTAAATTGCCCAGTAATAAAGGAATATAGTGATCTTCAAGCCCTCATGCAATAAAACACCCTATTATTTGTCTAAATTCAGGAGTCTGCTTGTTATAAATGTAACTGCCACAGTTTGTGATCCATTAGTGAACTATTTTATATAAACCACTGTAATAGCTTTGTGATTTACACTCACTATTTAATACTCTTTCCATCAGCAGCATTTTGGCAGTGATTCTTGTTGCAAGTGTTCAGTGGAGAATAATTTCCTTGCAGTCAGTAATTGCCACCTCTCAAACAATTTCAGCCTTTTAGTATCGATTTTATGAGAACTTTATGAGGAGTCACATATGAATATTCATCAGGTATTGTATTACACATATAACTGGCCCAGCACAATAGATGAGATTAAAAGAAAAAGATCCTTACTAATTACAGTATACTCCTAAAATATGAAAGAAATTATTACTAGGGTATTTCAGAAGTAAGGCTCCTAGCAATGGCACCTGCATTTCAGTCAAGTTTATTCTCAAATCAAAGTCTTTGTAGGGTAATTCTAACATATATTATTTTTAGGTTGGACTTACAACACATTTGCTTTACTCCAGGTTCAGCCCTGGTACTTTTCATAAATCACTTTCACCTGAAAGCTTCCTTAAGGACAATAAAGTCAGAAGATAATGTAACTGTGCATAACTTGTCAGTCAACAGGCAGACAAACCTTGCATAGGAGAAGTGTGAAGTGAGAAAGAAAAGAGGGACAACCAGAGCTTGTTTCCATGAACAGAACACATTTCCCAACTGTTTCATCAGGCTGTACCCCAGGTGGCTTCACATGACAAACCCCTGACACTTGTATTTTGTAAAGCACAAAAGCAGTGTTAGCAGAGACAGAAGTTGTGCAAAAGGAGCTCCTTCAGGACAGTAACTTCCACAACGCGCAGGACTGTGAGATGGTGAGAGCAAAGATCAATGATAAAGTATGTCTAGGAAATGCCTGCATGTACAGCCTTCAGAATTTGATAGAGAGGAAAGCAACCAGTGAGAGGATGAGCATTTCCCACAAGTCTTCCTCCTGCAATATATTAGATCTTTCACCATTAATTTGCTACTTCAGAGTAAACCAAGATCCAACCAAGTGATACAAATGAGTACAAAGCAACACTAAAGGAGAATCTCCATCCTTCGTTGGATGCAAGGGGAAACAGAGACCAAAGATGAGGAAAAGGCAAGTTCTAGCCCATCTTTTGCTCATTTATTACATTTAGAAGAACACACACCAAAAGGTATATAATCATTGAAGGGACAATTTCTGTGATAACCTAAATCTATGAACTTATGTTAACAGAGAAAAAAGTTATCTATATTGATGAACATCCTGGCTTAGAACAACATTTGCTAACTGATACTGCTTTTTGTCATCTTTGGGACATCCCTTCAACAAAGCAGGATATGTCTCTCAAGGATCCATGCTCATGTGGAATACTGGGACACCAGTCAGTGGCTAATCCATAGAAGATACCATTCCTGTTTAATGTCATTTGTCAGAACAACATGACCAACTGGCAAAGAAATGTGAGCCTGATTACAGCTATTCCTGTTCCACTGTCAGCTATCAAGGTTACAGTTTTATTCCCTACTTTGCTTGTTTATGCTTACATGAATAAGCAATGTATTCTAATATACCACTGATTTAACCTCTCCTCCTCAAGCAAATAATTTTAATAAATAATTACAAGTAAACATTTAATGTTTGCTTAGAGTATAAACAGCTTAAATACCCAGTTAAAATGCTGAATGTTTTTTATGTTAGATATTTCTGAACTTATAACACAAAAAGTAGAAATTTGATTTCCTAATCCATTTATATGCTATTTAAAGAGACAAATTTCCTCTGGAATTTGTTCACCTGGTATGGTTTAAATAAGCACAAAGACTGCTGTAATCACTGTAAAACAGCTCAAAGTAACAATCTGCCTGTGTGTAGCCAAGTGGGATTAAGTTTGCACTGATCTACCTCAGCACATGCCCTGTGCTTGTGATTTGACCAAGACTTTCCCAAAACCTCTGACACTCAGTTCAGGACCCCCTAGAAGGGTCCATGTCTTCATGAACACTCAATGCCAAAATATCTAAAGCAAAACACAGCCAGCTATTTAACTGCATTGACTGCATAGAGAAATTTAGCTCTGCTTTGCACACTGAGCTACTCTTTGAAATGGAGCTAAATAAGCTATTCAATATCTGATTTACCATCCTACCCACCTCAAACATAAGAACAAGCAGCTATAATTCAACTGAGGTTCTAGAACTCAGTGTTTTAAAGCAAATTTTTCTCCTGATTTCCACATTCCACTGGCTGTGTTCTCACTGTGGTTCACCAGAACATCACAATGCAGGACTTGAACGCATCCCAGCATGCAAACACCCCTAAGGGGGATCTCTACCGACCACACCCTGAACTGAGAGTGCCTGCCTTGCTGGAAGCTACTCCTGGTGCCCACCACAGAGGATGCTCAGCCAGGGACAGGTGGGAAGGCCTTGATGCCACAGGAAAGCTGCTGGCAGTGCCAGATCCAGTTCTGGTCTCTTCTGCACTGCTGCAAGTTTTTTATGCCTTTTTCTGCCTCACTTCCAGCAGAGCAGTTTGGGACCAACGTGCTCTGAGCCCTTTTGGAGTGCCCAGCCACACACCCACCGATGGACCTGCTCCTGCCTTGGCAGGTGGAGCAGCCAGGCTCTGCCATGGCCAGGCTGAGCCAGAACACCTCCTTCCTGGAGCTTTTTGTGGACACTTACACTTACAAACAAGCCTGAATTGGTTGAGGTGAGTTATATTGCAGGATATTATGATTGGTTACTCTAACTTGTATTTTCTTTAAAAAGCTGCAGATTTTTCCCACTGACCTGTACAGCTCAGCCTGCTTTGGACTGCTAGGTATCACCATGCCTAATATCAGGTTTATTAAACCACAAAGTTCTGATGTTTCCTGCATCCATGTGATGTTTCAATATCCAAGGATCTATTACTAGTTCTGACAGCAGAAAGGGAGCTTTTCTCTCCTCTCTGTAGAATATCTAGTGACCATTTTGAGGTCCTTTTGCACCCAAAGCTGATCATCCAGGAATCTGTCTTCCCTTGCAGCCATGCTTCAGGTCTTTTCCCTCCTCCCACCTTCCTTTTATCTACTGAAGTGAATGCCTGCCTTGTTCTCAGAGTGCTTGCTCCTCACACAAGTGCCTGAAAAGCTGGTGGAATGCTAAGTGCCATGTGAGATCATCTTGAATAGGATGGAGCCTGAAAGCTCTTCAGAAATTCAGATTTACCCTTGTAGCAAAAGAATATGAAATATGTCAGGCCCAGCTACTCTGACCACTCATTTATGCTAATGGACTTTGATAGGAACTTCTCTCATCAACAGTTTTTAATGCCTCTTCAGAGTGTTTCAGATTCTTAATAGGCCTAATAGTGTGGGGAACTGAAAGACAGCCAGATGAATTATGCTTTCACAGTAACATTACCCTGTCATTCTCTCATTGTTCCAACTTGAAATCAGCACCTCAGGTTAGAGTGACCTCAAATGCACATCAGAGCCTGAGCCTTTTAGCTTGCATTACAACTGCCTTTATTCTGCCCATACAATTTACTCTAAAAATCTGATCTGTAAGAAAGCAGGAATCAGACTTGAATGGGAATAGGAATAGCCATCTTGACTAGAACAAATAACATTTAATGAAGAAAAGCCATTCATCCAATGTCCTCCCAGAGCAAAGTAGGGACTGTCTCAATAAAACACTGAAATAGATCCCAATGCAGCTGGTTTGTGCCTCCCCAATTTTCCAGAGATACATTGACTTAAAAGCAAAATACAGACTGTGAGACTTCTCAAAAAGCTCTTTCCTCACACAGTTTTACAGATGAAAAGAATCAGAGCAGTCACAAATGATACAACTTTTACCTGCATTTACAAACAAGCAGAAATAGAAAGTGACAGGATATAATCCCACTGGCAAGTGCAATCATACAGTGAAATCACACAAAGAGGAAAAAGCCAGACTTCCACACCCATGCCAGTCCTGAGCTTACAGCAGGGCATTTTGGAGAAATGAGCTAAGCAAGAAGCTCCAGAGGGTTTTCAGACATTCTGTGCACTCCTTTAAAGAGGCAGGGCTGCTGGTGCTGAGCACAAGAAAAACAGAGCATCAAGGCTCCTCATCTAAAGCTGTTCTTTCTCCCTTTGGTAGTACAGCACTACAAGCTTGTAATTGCTATTTTCCCAGGAAAGAGAAGAGAAACTGGCTTTATAAGAGTTGCATTCCAAGAGTCATAGGTAATTAGCAAACAGAAAACTGTCAGAAGACTTTGGCAAGCCCAGGCAATAATGACTCGTAACTTTTTTAGCCAAGGAACTTTCTATACCTCTCTCATCTCTCCTTCCTGTTCCATTGTGCAGCCTCCAACTTTCCACTGGCACCTGCAGTTCATGGTTTCATGTATTTGGAGTCCACAAGTCAATCAAAAAGGGGTAAATCCATTAAAAACCAAACTCTCACTCTCCTGGCAGCTGTGGGTCCTTGCCAAGCAGGATGTTTTCAGTGTTAGACCCAATGACAGGATGCGTCCAATTCAAGTTTACTTGCTCACTTCTAGCATCATACTAATAGCCAGGGAGCCAAGCCCTCCAATAAGGCAGAATATTCTTGATTTAACTAACCCATTCCTTGTTTTAGGAACTCCTTTTTGGAGATAAAGAAAGGTCTATAAAATGGATCATGTTACAAAATGTAAACAGCTCAAGGTTTAATTCTGATTTTGGTATTAACTTCTGAAAAAAAAAGGCTTCTTGTAACTGTATTTTACACCTGTGACAATAACTCTGCAGACATGCAAGGGTTAATTAGTTATCATTCCCCTTGAACAATGCAAAACTGCAATGTAAGTGCTAAATGCCATAAATTTCTCCAATAATGAATTGGCATAATTCCTAGACTTGATTACAACTTGTCCAAAAACTATGCATAATGCATATGGTACACAGAAAGGTCCATCATCCATTATATACAGCCCTGAGCAGCCTGGAGAACAGATATTAGCCTAAGTAATCCACTCAGTGTTTTGCTCTCTCTAAAATGGCCCAGAATTAATAGCTTGTAAAATATGTGTCTTTGTTCTCCCCTATCTTTGCTTGCACTTAGCATGGTAATAAAAGTTGTTTCTTTAATATATGAATTATGCATTATTTCTGAGTATGAACTGTGAAAGACTCACATGCAGCAAGACTAAATTTGCTTTCATTCAGTTTAGACCAAGTGCAAAAAGAGTTAATAATAGGAGTAATAATGCTGTTCTGATTATAGAAGTTCTAGTTCAATACTGTGTAGCAACACACAGCTTGGGAACCTTACAGGAGTTAACAAGTTACCACACGATTGGGCATTATCCCCACATTTACAAGGAGCAAAAAGAAAGGATGAAGTGAATGAAATTGCCCAGCATCAAATAAAGGGTCAGACTGAGTTAGACACACACTCAGTCTCAATTTGCTGGTTACCAGTCACACCTCCAGCTCTTATCAAAAGGATTTCCTTTCTGATACAGCTATTGTTGTATCTTGTTATTTGTCAAGAATTAACATCTCCACAATGGTCACACGGAGAGACAGCTCTGAAGGATGCAGCTATTAATATTAAAATTCAGACAACTCAGTGGAAGAGCAGCAAACAAGACAAAACACACCAGAATGAATTTGCAACAGGAACACAAATGTTTGTGGGAAGAAGTCTCTAGCAGTAAGCTCCCTAGACTATCAAGGCCAACAAAAAAATAACAGCCCTGGAAGAAAGGAAGCATAGCCTTGGAAGCTCTGCTTGTATTTCACTCGCATGATAACACAAGAAAATCTGGTGCCTCAATCATGCACAGTAACTTGTGTTTATGATTGCAGACAATAAGGGCTCTGGCTGCTGGGAGGGGCTCTGTCTAAATTGAGACCATAAACATCTGTGGAGCCACACAGGAGCAGTATTTTCTCTACCAACTTAAATTGCTCTTCTTGGGCAGCTGTCACTGGCAAGAAATTTTGGGGATAGATTTTCTTGACTTTGCTTCAGCTCTGGACTACTTCCCATGAGTTCTCTAGGACCCTCATTCACACCACTAGTGAAAAACAGCACAGAGCCACAGCAGGCTCTTGTCTTTGCCACTGCAACTTATCTCATGAATTTCAGGCATTCTGAGTGCTGGAAAGGAAGAACAGGGCACAGGAATCCACCTCCCATCCTTACCTTCCACACACCTGCCCATTTGCTGTCCTGTTAGGAGAAACGGGCTGGAAAGGAACCTGAGCACCTCCTAAATTTCCCTGCTCCCCTCAGTTTGCATCTGTAGTTGAGAGCTGCTACATGCTCAGCTTCAGAGTGGCAAACCTTAAGAGCAGGAATTATTTAGGCTTATCTTCCTTGGACTTTTTCCTCTTGCTAAATTCCACCTGGACTGGTGTTCCTTGCAGGGTGTCCTGAGTCTGCAGCTGTTGGCACAGCAAACACCTTTCCAGCCTGACTGCTGTGCCCAGAGGGGAATGTCCATGCCAGGAGTCACCCCAAGTGCCAGGACACAGACAGGAGCAGCACCTCTCCCAGCTGCTGCAGGCAAGGCACTGCAGCCTGAGCTGGGCACTGCTGGTGCCACAAAGGCAATTAATCCTTCATGACTATTTGCTCCTTGGCTTCTCTGAGGATTCCCAAAGAAGTCAGGTAATGCCAGCTACACAGCTCCTTTGAGATGTGCCTCTTGTCAGCTGTGAGAATGGATTTGAGCCTCACTGTTTTCAGGGAGTGCTATCAAATACTACCTTAATTTGCTTACAGCTTGCATCTCAGCTCAAATGAGAGCTAAGAGGAGCAGCTGAGTCACTCAGATTGCCCTGATCCCTGCATCAGAACTGTTTGTAAATCCCAGTTTAACAGGCATCTGGTGAAAACTTGGCAGACAACTTTGCCCAGTGGCAAAAAAAAAGTATCTATTTATTCCTAGGAACACTTGCAGTCTCCAGACAGCTGACCAATGAATACTAAGCTGCTTTCCCCAAATATGGAATTTGTTGGCAGTCTCCAAAGGGTTAAGGGCTAGATTTAATTGCTAATAAAATTGAATAAAATATTCTCAGAGGAATTAATGGGAATTGTTTCAGGCTCCAAACTCAGCTAAACCAGTTTTTAATTAAGCCATATTTAATAAATAACATCTAAAACAACTGTGCTGCTTTCTTAAGGCTAAGGAAAGGCTGATTCTCAAAATATTTTTTTGCATACTTGCTGACTGCAACGGAGGAGGTTGGACAGTAGAATAAAGCATTGATTTTAACAAGATCAACCTTGCTGTGATAGCTTTGATTTCACTTGAGTTCAGCCAGGTTTGCAGCCAATGAGAATATTTGAATATCTTACAGCACTCTGAGCTGATCTCCATGCAGTAATGCAAGAGGCTCTTCCTTACACACAGACTTTCTTATTGGTACATTTTCCTATCCAGCACGGGGAGGCTTTTGAGCACTTGGATCTGGGGCTCTGTTCTGTTTGTGCAGTGCCTGGCAGAGTGCAGCTCCAGTGCACAGTCAGGGCCGATGGGTACTGCAGTAACACAAACCCAAGTGATTTACCTACATTTCACACATCTTCATGTCACAAAGCAGATGCTCCTCCTGCCACGTGCCAAGGGTTGCATGCAATATCCTTCTGACTCAGCGTGTGTGAGAGGCAGCAGGGACCTCACTGACAAACCATATGGCACTTTTATTTAGAAAGCTGTGTACTTTGAGATGTACTGCCTGAGAACATGCTTGTCAAACAATTGTGTGGTCTACAAACACAGAAGAGTCTTAACACGGTGGGAAGTGGGGATGAAATGCAGCCAGGCTGCAGCTCAGTCCCACTGCAGTGAGCCATTCAGCCCGTCCCACATCTGGACCAGCAGCCAGCTGTGCTGACTCCAACCCACCCTAATCCTCTCCCCCTGCTCACAGCCACTGCTGCCAGCCACGAGGCACTGCCACGCTGAGCTCCCCTCCAGCCTCTCTGACCCTGACAATCCCTGATGGAAACAGGATTGTCATCCTGGAAGCCAACGTGCTGTGAGCTATCAACCGGGCAGCTAATTAATGCATTTAGCTGCACTAATGAACTAAGCAGCTCATTAGTGCAACTACAACAATGATTTGTGTACAGTAAATACTAGCAAAGGAAACTTCTGCAGCCCTGTACTAACTGGATTAATGACTGCTCTGCACAATGGGCAAGGAGCTAACTCAAAGGAATCCCAGGGATCTTATTGCTTTTTATTTTCTGCCTGTTTACACAGGTCCTTGATGTGAGGACCTGGAGCATCTCCCTCCCCACTAAACTTGCAAAGGCTGATCAGCTCTGAATAAGGCCAGGAGCTGCCTCAACAGCTCTGCTAAGTGACCTTGGGGAGGGGTTCCCCCCTTCCTGCCCTCAGCTCCCTGCTGAGGCTCCCACCCCCATCCCCTGCCTGGGGTCTGTCTCAGCTGTGTCACACAGCCATGCCCATTCCTGCCTGTGGAGCCCCTTGATCCAAGCCCTGATCCACAGACTGACACCCCAGCTGACCATGGCCTGTCCCCAGAGGGACCTGATGTCCTCAGAGGCAGTGGGACAGGGTCTGGCTGACAAGGAATGCCCAGAGCCTGCAGCTCCTGGCTCTCCAGCCAGCCATCAGCCCACACTGCACCTTGATATTCAGATTTAATAACTGTATGACAACTCACATATACACACATTTCCTAAATGTCTCAGAAAATAATCTCTAAGTAAGAAAACTAAAAAGTACCCAATACGGACATGCATAGCTACCCAGGGGGCAAGGGCATGTACCTCTTAATTGGGATTTTAAACATCAAGAATCAAATAGCAGCTCAATTGCTACTCTTAGCATATCCAACTGGAGAATTAAAATTGATTTCCTATCACAACAAACCCATGGAGGCTGGGTTTGTTTCCAGATGAAACCTATTGTGACTTGCAGTCAAAACATGACATCCACTCCATCAACCACCTGAACTGCAGGCAGGAACATTCTATTCTAAAGAAAGTCATCTTTCCATCAGCTTCAGTTGTGTGGGCAAGGCACTCTAAAATAGCTGCTCTTCCAGGTCCAACAGGGTCACAGCAGAGTTTTTCAGAATGAACAGCACTATAATGGGGCCATTTCTGCTTCCCTTTCTAACAGAAAGTTTCTCAAAACACATTCCGCACAAAAGTCAAGCAGTTCTTTACTCAGTGCCAGTAGTAATTTTTCTCCTGCTCCCACATTTAGGCAGTTTCCTTGCAACCTTTCAAGATGATTTCTGCTCCAGAAAGAACAGTGGATAGTCAGTGCTTTTTTATCACAGAAGAGCTGGGAAAGCACAATTAAAAGGAGAGGTGAACAGCAGAGAGTATCACAGAAGCTGCAGGTTTTGTAAGTGGTGTCTAAGGGCTGCCTGCCACTGCTGAAATGCACTCCAATTCACTTTGAGAAGCGAGTGCTCATTGCACACCTGAAGCAGTCAATACCCTCCCAGCCCAGCTCAGCTGCTCTCCCTGCATTCCTTCTGTTCACACAGTGCAGGATTTGATGGCAAGCACCTCACAGCAGCCAGGGGAGCTTTTCCAACCCTCCACTTCCTGACAGCAATCCATGGCCAAGGCACCTGTACTCCAGAGGGCCCAGGTTATCCCAGCCCTGCTCCCTGCTGCTTCTACCTACACAGGGAGCCCTGTCTGGGTCCCTGTCAGTGCCTGCATAAGCCAGTCATGAGCCTTTCCCCCTTCCTACTGCAGCCTTTTCAGATCAGACATTTTGATCAGTGGCAGTCCAGCCAAAGCCAGCTTGGCAAGCCCTGTTTTATAGCACTGATGCTCCTGCAATCACAGAGGATCTGTCACTAAATCACATACAGGCATCCATTTGATCTTAGCTTCACCTTCACTGAAACTCAAGGAAAGGTCTTCATGAGTTCCAACAAGTGCTGAATGTCCTCTCACCTCAGATCTGAACACACTGAGGTGAGAGCTGTGCTGTCAAAATCACCGTGGATGCCAGAAGAGGAATGCAAATCCCTCAGTTCCTGGGCCACTCCAGCACCATCCACACAGAAACTGGGAAGGTCCTGGATGCAATATCTAGGGATGTGTCATGTGCAATACATACATTATATGTATTATGTATTGCATATATATATTATATGTATTATACATCTATTATATTGTACATATAATAATTATATGCATTATACATATATATATTATACATATATTATATATTACAGTGCAATACATAAGAACCATATAAAAGCCAATCAGTGCTGCTAGAAATAGGCCCAGAAAATTCACATCAACACTTTGAAATCCACCAGGCAGCAGCCATGTGTTGATGGTCTAAGCACTACCAGGTGTAGAAGAAAAACTCCAGGGTGACATAAATGAAAAAAATGGGGCCTCAACATAGACAGAACCAGCAACACTTTTTACAGTATAGTTTGCACTAAAGGCTCGTTAAAAAGGGAGGAAAAAATGTTTGTCATTTTGTCATCAGACCTAATATTAGTGTGAGAACACCTTCAAAGTGGATGTCTTGGAGGAAAAAAAAAAACATGAGGAGGATGTCCCAGAGTATGCACCAGGAACTGTAGGTATAACTTCAGTTCAGAGCTTTCATCAGTTGGGATTTTTTTCAATTCCAAATGGATGATGTTAAAATAAAGTTTAGATAACCATTAATTCAAATACTACAGATTCATCATCTGTATTTTCATCTAACTTGTCTTGAGAGCAGTCCATGAATAATGTCATGCTAGGGTGGCTTCATACAGGTTTCTCACAGAATAGACTGTTCTAGAACACTTGTTCTCCCCCTCACAAAGACATGTAAGACAAGCAATTTTATAAAACATTTCTAAAGAGTGATCTTTTTGCTTTTCAAAAACTTGAAGATCTTAAATCAGATGAAAATTAATTGCATGCAAATGCATAACAATTCCAAGATTCAGCTCACCCTCCTTGTATACAGCTGCAGCTGATTTTTGTCCCCTCCAAGGTAGTCAGGAAATTACTTTGAAATCTGCTGCTAATAATTCAGTTGGGATTTTAGGATTTGAGGCTGAGAAGTAAATACATCTTTGAAGCTTGATGTATGAAGGCTTGAATCTCCAAGTGATTAACTTCATCCACTAAAACAGCCCTGAGCCTTCACACTGAGCTTTTCAACTTGTGGAATGGAAAAACCAAAATAGGATAAAATACTTGACACAGGGAAATTATTGGTAATACACTGGCAGCACAGAAATTTGAGGCCATGCACCTCTGTAACTCACAATAGAGGACTCTGTGAGCTGGGTTAATGAATTAACATTAATAAATAATTGTGTCCTGAGAGTGAAGGCTCAGAGAAGCCAAACTAAAACATGCCCCAGCCTAGGACAGGTGTGTTGGAAAAGCCAGGCCAAGCCTCTGTGGTGGTGGTTCAGCTGACAGGACCTCACAAGAGCAACTGCACTGTCATTCAGCAGTTCTGAGCTTCCAAGAGGAAATTGTAAGGGAAGAGGGCAGCAAAGAGGATAAGAAGGATTAATTTAAAATGTACATTTTATCTTTTTATTCAGAAAAGCGGTGTTCAAACAATAACATCTATGCTTAAGAGATAAAGGTGAAGCTGCAGAGAAGAGCCAAAATCCATTATTACAATGAATGTTTCCAATTTTAGCAGTGACAGGCAGAGCCCTTCCACACAGAGGTTAGCTAAACAGTTATTTTAAGCACTCCCTGTCCTTAGTGGAAAATTAATAGAGCAAGTGTCAAAAGCCTTTCATGATTTCAAAAATTAGAACAGTCTGTCTCCACTGGGTATCTGTCCTGCATAGAGAGCCTTCACCTACTGAAATGTAGAGTGGGGAGTTTATTCAGCACCTGGAAATTAGCACAGCTGTCCTGGAATCATCACAGCCACGTATCTCTATCACACATTGCATCGAGGAGTGCACTGCCTGCCTAGAACAGCACTGCTCTGCTCAACACTGACATTCACAGCAGCAGAAAATTAGAAATACAGCCACTTAGAGAACCACCACACACTTTGGAAGCCTCCCTTGCTGGAGAAGCACAGGCAGTTACTGAATCTGCAAAAGAAACTGTGTGCTCATTTGCCAAATTTTAACTTGAAAGCAAACTCCCAGAACTGAAGTTCTTCTCTCTGCAGGGACTGAAAGTTTTGCTGCTCTTTTTGGGGGAAATCAGGTGTATTTGAAGGTAAAACAAGGCTTACAATGTGCATGGCTCAGGAGAACACTTAATGCTTGCTTCTACATCTCATTTGACTCCTGCAAGAAGATGAAAAAACTTGTCTGGATGTTTCTTAGGGAATCATATTTTTTGCATCATCCCCACAATAATCAATAGTTTTGGTATGCTAATAGCAAACCATTGTTGGCATAATTAATTTAGCTGTTGTTGTTGAAAGTGTATTGCACCAGAAAAGAACATTTCATATATCATAAATGTCTGGCTGTTCATGCCCAAATGCCAACATTTCATACAGCTGCACTTCAAACCTCATTTTGGTCTGATTACAGGAGCAATTTATTCCTAAAACAACAAAACCCACAATATCCCCACTTTTAAAAAGTAAGCCTCAAGAAATCTGTTTGAAAGTTAGCCTTGAAACCAGTTTTACAATTAATTTGAATTAAATTTCTATTTAGCAGCTAAACCAATTTCCTCTAAATGGCATTATGCCAAATGTGATCTCTATTCCCTTTCCTAGTGGCAGAGAGCTCATGATTATAAAGTGAGAGATCCAAAGGCTGCAGTGTACTACAAAATGGATCCTGAGGGAAAATAACTTACTGTGGATCTGGAAACAAGATACTTTTTCTTTTTCTCTCCCCCCAGAACAGCAGTAGCTCTGCATCCAGGGGATGCTCTGCATTTTCACTCCTAAATTAAAGAACCCAGGGTGGATGAGCACATGATGCTCCTCGATACTGAGGAACAGCACATACATTCTTTGGGATCTTAAAATAATCTCCCAAGGGAACACTGTGGTTCTTCTTTGAGGCTCAAGACTGCATGAATGCCAAATAAAGTTTCCATGTAGTGACTAACCCAGCAGCTACCCATCATATAATATAATAATAATAATTCCCTTTGTTGTTTTCTTGGCCTGCTTGAACCACTTATTGTCCTTTGGGTTTGCTACATACCCATCAGCAGGAACAGGTTTTCCTGCTGGCAAGCTCCCACTAAAGACGTGTTTCAGTGCCTCTCTTCCTTCCATGCACACAGAGCTGCCTTGCCCTCATCAGTACTCTCAACCTGCACTGCTCTAAGCATTTAGGGCCAAAGCTGAACTGCATTTCTCTGTGTGTAGCTGTGAGCAGGTGAGATACAAGAATTCATTGAATTGTTGTATTGTTCTCTAATTGATTTTTTTTTCTAATTAATCTTTTATCTAAATAACCTTGTAGCATTCTCTAATTCGAAGAATTAGAATTCTTTGAGCATTCTAGTGCTCAAAGAACTCCAATTGTTATTCATACTTATGGGATCAGGAGTCTCCTATTTTCAGCTATGACAGTCCTTCAACTCCAGCTGCAGAGGCCTAAGCAGTTAAAGAAGTCCATTTTCTCACAAAAACATGCAACACTGAATAGTGTTGCTCTCCAGAAGTAACAGAGCTGCTGTGACTTGTGAGCTGGGAACAAATCCACCAGAAGGGAAATTTTCCAAGGCAAAGCCAGATCTTTAAACTGAAACATTTCATGGAGACTTTTTGGCAGAAATGCCAGTTTCTGAATAAGCACTGAATGCCTGAAACATGACAATCATTAGCCTAAAATAAAAATACAAGAGAAAGTTCCACTACACACCTTTGATTAGGTAAAAGACCAGGGAGAGATGACTTTGAGGCCCTTTGATGACAATTCATAGCTGAAATAACGTCATCTAGGGATGAAATGCTTTTATCAAATCTCAGCTTCCCT